>JAVQJG010080667.1:0-13469 GCA_036024015.1 Craterocephalus amniculus | reverse complement strand
TAGATAGATAGATAGATAGATAGATAGATAGATAGATAGATAAATAGATGTACATATACATGAGTTGTAAATGCCCAAGCTAATTCAAACTTAAACAAAAAACATAATTAAAAAGCCTTTCTATAAAGGTCTGCCACAGACTGCAACCTAAATCCATTAAGGTCGGCACTGGCATATGTTTCTCTCTCCCTTTCTCAGATCTAATGGATTTTCTGTCATTCTTTAAGCTGCCTTGGCAAGAACAAGACAAGTGGTTATGTATGCTCCGTTCAGTATGTCACTCTGCTCCATATCCATCAAGAGGTTCAAGATTTTGTTAGCAGGCGCAGATGGTCTGCAATTATCATACAATAAAAGTAATGCATCTCAATTTACGTCAATGAAAGGAAGATCTGTAGGTATTGTAAATGCATTACCCATGGTCTCTGGAAGCTGAAGAACAGCAAGCTGAATCTAACTGGACGAATTGTCTGTTGCCTCCAGTTCATTGATACGTTTGGAAAGAAATTGATTCCCTGTGATATGTCAGCTCCAAATTGGAATGCCAGAAAAACAGGGGCATAGCAGGCAAGTGCCATGTGCTACTCATTAAATTATTATTTAGCCTCAGTTAGTTTCATTCCTCATGGTGTCTGAGACTAAATTACTTTCTGCTTTGACCTCTTTTAAACCACATTTCCCCGTCTTTGCAGACGCAGGGGGATGATTAAGCAGTTGAAATGAAGACTTATTTGAATTCACACACAACCACGTCCCCGAGCCTTCTGCCCGGCTCAGCATTCTTGCTTGGTCAGCTGTAAGGTGGTGGTGTGTTAGCCCTTTCACCAGGGAGCCCGGCTGCACTGAAAGCCAACACTGGCCGACCCCATGCTGCTTTGCATTAAGAGATGCTAATGCAGGGAGGCTGCAGTGTCTGAGATCTTGCAGCTCAGCGTGGCAGCGGGCTCTCACTGGCAGTCTCCCCAGGAAGAAGACCCTCAGAGAAAGCCGAGGGCCACAGAGAAACACATGCTTGACAATAGGACTGCAGGCTTCAGCGAGCAGCCTCATCAGCCTTACAGAAACCATTGCTTAGTCTTAATCAAAATGAAAACAGGACCTAAAAAAAGAATAAAATAAAATGAAAAAAAATGCTGTAGGCTTAGAGGCTACTAAATGTGAATAATGAAATGCTGCTCAGTGCTCACTTGTTCAAAATCCAGCAGAACATCTTACGTCCTGGATGTGGGCTCAGAGATGACCTTGGGCATCAGTAATCTGAAGTGATAAAAACCACCTGTTTTCTTGTGCAAGAGATACACTGTGGGCCAATTATCTTAGGCATACATATTTTATGTTGTTGTTTACTGACAATAAAATGTACATTTTTCCTACACTGTGTCAACTCTCATTCAGAACATTTCTTCAATAACTGGCCTGCATATCAAAAAGATCGCACTTGATATTCAAGTCATTTTTGCCATGGTGGCTTTTAAATTACCTTTTCTGCACATGTAATTCCTGCTGAAAACCTGAGATGCATACCTAATTTACATTTGGTCACATTTTGCTCTGCCCGGACTTTAAACTCTGCATAAAAAGCAAACCAGATGTTTCTTTCCATATATTAGAATAAAAAATTCTTCCAGTGTCACACTGAACAATTTCCAATCAAGAGTTTTCACCGCACTTTTTGACTTAATGCTATTTTATTAAACCTAATCTGTGTCAAAAAACACAAGAGTATGTTTTTCTTTTTTTTATATAAAAAAAGGAAAATTCTGAATTGAAATAAAAATGCAAGCATACAAAGGGTTGCAAGATAATGTAAAGGATGCAGAAAAAAAGCATGGAGCAATCTTAATTAATTAAGAACAGATTAAACAAACAAATCGAGCATGCCATAATGAGCTTTTTACTCTTCAAGATTTACAAGAAATACATACTGAAGAAGGTCAAAAAGGAACCTCAAATATAATCTCACTTTGCATAATTTACTATTTTCTTTTACATTAGCATGTGCAAGGTGATCATTCCTCAGACTGGACAGGCATACCAAGGTCAAACGCACTGCTTCTATTTTTTCCAGAATTAACATGACAAAGGTCTTGCACCTGTTAGTAATAGCCACAAGATAACATGTGTTACTTTCCAACTTGAAATGAGTCTTAGAAAGCCTAATGATGACCAGAGGTAGCAACGTGAGCTGGGGAATTACCTCCTCTACCCCTCACTGGCAGCCTGAGGCCAACCTAAACGATCTACCTATGCTAATCAGCGCTATTGTTGTGAGAAAAATCTGCTGCAGTAAAGGCCATTTCCCCCACCCATGTCCCCTTAAGCCAGTCATGTCACTGCTGGGTGACCACTGTGTAGCTTCGGAGGAATTAGTGGGAAGATTTGCAGCGGGATTAATAACTCATTCTCCCGGCTTTCTGGGGAGGCAGCTGTGGCACTTTGGAGTTCAACATAATTCAACCCTTTGGGTGGTTAACTTGTAAGCCTGACCAATTATTCAAACCATTTCACTGTGTTTGCTTTTGCTGCAACAGGGAACAAAAAAAGTAGCAGCAGTATTTAAGAGGCATCTCCAAACACTGTAAGACAAAGTTGTCGTGTGGATGCTGAGAGCTGTGCTTTGTACAATAAATCCTTACATCAAAAAAATGTATAAAAATGGATCATAAGCATTTGTTAACACAGGTATGATATATGTGCATTTTATTATGTTCTCCCGGAGTTATTTTGAGAAAGCACTTGAGATCATTTTATGTCCTGGTATTCACTCATAAAGTTAGTGTTTATGCCATAGAACTAAAAGGCACAAAAGCCTTCTACAACAGGAACAAGTACCACCATGTATCCCCTTGGAGGAGTCAGATTATGTTGCCTGCCATTACAAATCAGCCCCCCACCAACCCAAAAAAAAGATCTCACTCATAATTAAATCAATAAGTTAGCTGCTGATAGGATGCATGACACATTTTGACTGCTTCCTGGTAAACATGCAGCTTTACTGAATTTTGTCAACTGTCGACACCATGTTAGCACTTTGAACAAAAATATCACACTGTCACTCTGCATAAGTGTTAAGTCAACAACAGGAGCCACTGTGTTTCATGAGGAATAAATAGCTGACATTAATTAATGACAAATGACATAGGGAGTCTTCGAAACTAATCTATCTCAAGGATCAAGGTCTCCGTTTCTGAGACACAAAACTAAAGTGTGTTTTTCTAACACTGTTTTTAATGTAACTTCACAAAGCTGGTTTTTACAGTGATAAATGATATGGCGGGGGTCTACACTGCACCTGTTATGAAGTCACTTGTCTTCATTTCTAGCTTATTTCCTGTGTGAGGTGCGAAGGTTGCATGGAGGCAGTTGTTTCTGAAAATTCTATAGAGGAATGCAAGATGGTTTCTCCCACCATCAGATACTGAAATTGAAGAGAAATATCTGTGACAAATCTCACTGGCTGAACCAAAATCGTTCATCTCGTTGAGTAAGGCTCTGAACCTCGCAGACCTCGGTTTGCAGAGATTTCTGCATCTCCTGAGGCTAAATATCGACTTTTTACATATCGAAGTTTGAACTCTCTCGTGTTGCTTTTTTTTAAAAAAAGGACACTATGTTGCCCACAGCCATCTGCATGACCTATAACACAACATATCCAGGACCAGGGGATGTCTAATCTCCGGAAAGCAACAGTAGTTTGAAACCAACTCACCATCAGAAGTTGCAGCGGCAGGAGTATACAGGTTCCCTGAGCCAGTTTTAACTAAGAATGAATTGGGGCCAAACTCATCCTCAGAGTCAGAGTCCTGGGCTGGCTGAGCCGCACAGTTACCTAGCAACCTTCCCTGGTTCTCATTGGCTGCAATGGAAGGGGGAGGGTATGAGAGCTGCTCAACAGGGGAGGAGGAGGAGGATGAACAATGCAGCGGAGGACCTGTGGACCACAAACAGAGACAACACATGGGGGGGAAATGAAACACACCCAAACACAAGCAACATCACACAGAAGCAGAACACACACACGCAAGCTCACGCACACACACATGCAGGACTTAACTCTGACACTTCAAAAACAAACAGGGGACACATCTGCCTTTCTCTCTGCCACCTCACCCCAGCTGGGAAGAACAATACAAACAGCTGAAATGACTTTGAGAATGAATAGAGAAGACATATGCCCGGCACTGGCTTAGAAAAATAAAAACAACAAAAGATATTTTGGGGATTTTGTTTTAAAAAAGAGGGAACAGAAAAAAGGGCAGATGATTTGTGTGCATATGGCAAAATTAACAAATGCAGTGCAAGTCAAGTCAACCGCATGTCCAATTACACTAAAATACTTGAAATTCTACACAAATGTCTTCATCAAGTGAAGCTACCCCTCTCCAAGTTATGAAATTAACACGAGTAGATCCAAACTCATGTACTGTGTAATGCATGTATGAATTATAGAACTGTTCAAATGGTCTCAGTATTAATTCTCCCTCTTTTGGAAACATATAAACCAACCAAGAAAAGACTCCAATATGAGCCCATCTTTCCTAATTCTTGCACACGCTGCATCCATCTCAGTTTTCTTTCTTGATCAGGCTGGCCTCTCGATTTAAAAGCAAATTACGAAGAATTCACAGTCATGATTATTGATAGCTCCTTTTGAGCCAATACACAAGCCAAATTTCCACTCTTTCAAGGCTTATTGGTTTCAATCTCATGCTGTTAGTGAATGTTAAATCTCCACATAGAGCTCCTATTAATGTGCGATTAACTTGCGATGCAGCGAGGCACCACGCTGAAAATGACTGTATTTTAGTATCGCGACTACAGTGCACAAAGCCATCAGTTTGTTGCTCATCTTCTCTCTTAAAGTTGAAATTCCTGCTGACCAGACTGTCATTCATCAGAATAGATGAATTTCCTCCCCGTCTGCAATGATCCCCAAGGAGTATTAAAACACGACTCACTGACTCGCATCTAATTAGGTAACAATTAGTGATATTAACATATCAGCTACAGCACTACACAAGCAGTAAATGCCCACTACTTACGAAAATCACAGATTGTGCTTTATAGACACTTCACACCACACACTATTTCATTCTCAGTTTGTCTAATGATTGTGCGGTAATGGGTGCAGAGGCACAGTGGCCCAGCTTAGGGTAAATGACCATAACACTGTTGCTTTTCAAAGTATAGAATTGTGTAACCGGAAGAGGAAACATTGTTGAAAAAGGCATTATCACTGTCATTCCCTGATTCCCTCAGATACATCTGAGACTGTTCATTATTATGTATCAAAATAACACTGCAGAACCAAGCACTGATGAGCTGATAGGTACTGCTTTAAATGATCAGAAGTAATCAGATATTCCTGACATAAAAGACAAAGAGAATCCGTTCAAGCATCTTGGAGTGAATGTTATAACATTTTTCTCTGAGAAAGTCATTAGTGAAACATGAAAATATGAAAGTCCTCTATAAATGGTCAATTCGTAACCTAAATGAGGTCAAGGTAGTCACGTTCAGCAGGCATTAGTCTCGTACACCAAGATTTCACTTTCTCATCTTGTTTAATCAGTGCTGCTTTGGGTGGTTTATGCCCAAGGCACTTGCACCTAGAGCCAGAAACAGTGCCTAAAGAAGAGGCCACAGCTTGAGATTGCCAGAGAATTTTCACTGGCTGCCAGGGATGATTGCTGCTGCCTTAACCTGTCATGTTACAGCAGTGCAAGGGGACCCTTGCTTGGAATCCCAGGGATCACGCCCCACTGCTGTTTCTGACGGCTTCAAGAATTGCCACTTACTGCCCGGTTTGGCTTGAGTGCAAACAGAACCCCCCCCCACTGCATTTAAGGTCTTAATCAGCTCATTAGCCACCCAATTAATTCAATGGACAAATTACTTTGTGACTGTGATCAGTAGGCTAGAAAAACTTACTAATGATAGTGTTGCTTTTTGTGTTTTCTCCCAAAACACAATGCTGACTAATATATGTCTTGTAATAGATTTAGGAATCGAGTAAATGTCCTTTGTGACTTAAAATAATGAAAATGAACGCATTAATAAATTAAACTGAAATAATATCTTAAGAAAAAATCATATGGTTAAAAATACCAAACCCTGCATCAGATTAATAAGACTATTTTTCAGTGGAAAATTATGAAAAATACTTGAAAGGCAAAGAGGTTCTAAGTATAGTTTACAGAACATGATGATAAATGAGGTCCAGACAGCAATAATTCAAAGTTTTGTTTAAAAAATAAGCCGTGTTTTCTCCAACCCTGCAGGTTACCAGGTACCATATAATGCTAAACTTAGGAACTTGGAGAGGAAATAAATAGTTGTGTGCATCTGTTGGTTCCTATGCTTGTGAATCCTGTGGGATCACTATGATATCTTAACTTTATGAGCACTGCACAACAAATCAAATACAGTCTCCCATAGAGAATAGGTAACAACATCATGGCACTTTGTATTCTGGGTGGTGGGCTCCAGATCTTGTAACACACCTGCCGAGCCCAAAACCAAAACAAACATCTCAATGTTGAATTTAGTCAACAGTATGAGAAGGTAAGAAAAAAAAAAAGACTCGGTATCATTAAAGAGAAAAACAACCCAGACGGACCAGGTGAAGATCAACTTAGAGTTTCTGTGCAGTCAGACTAACGAAGCAAAACAGAGCAACCTCTAGAAAATACAGGAAATAAACAAAGTTAGAAAAGAGTGGTCAACTTTTGCAGCGACCAAAATTACAGCCAATAATTTACTAAAAGTTTCTAGCAAATTTTTAAACGAGTGAGAGTTATGATGGAATGCATTTTTCAGAAACCTGCCTCTACTTATTGGTAAAAGGAAAAAACAATATGCTTCAGCTTTGGCTCAAGAATTGCTTGCTGCTGCATATTAAGTCAAAAGCATTTTAAAGTAAAAACAAAAGCTATGAAGTGACTAACCACATAAAATTTGTGTGTAAACTACAATTCATGTTTTGGACCTTTTTATTGACCCAGTGTAAGAAGGAACAAAGTCAGATCTGAACCAGATCTGGCAGTTAGTAAGCTGTCCACAAAAAGTGTATAAATTGTGTAAAACCTGGGATAAATTTCTTTTCCAGCTATGCTGAAAACACAAAAAGCTATTTAAGGTTAACTACCACACAGTATATAAATAAAGTGAATCAAGTGTTGTGTGACACAATGGGTGCATGCTAAGTCTGGCACATAGAGAAGTTGCACAAAGCCACCAGATCTAAAAAAGGTAAGCAACAGTAGAAATGTCGTGAATAAATGCAGATGACGATTTCTCTGTAGCTCTGGCATTAAGCAAATTTACTCTAACAACTGAAATGTATTTTGAATTTAAAAACAGTATAAGTAGGTAGCTATCCGGCCTCAATGTTCAGGTCCAGTTCTGTATTGATTTAGTGACTGTGGGAGCAATATGTAAATCACTCTCATTAGAGAACAGCTTAGTTGCCTTGGTAGTTAACCCCGACTGTCACATTTTTACATTTTAATTGAGCAAATATCTTATTTTTTTACTTTTATCTGATTAAATTTTACATAATTAATTCCATTTTTACTTTTCAGCAAACATTCCTGCAGTGTTGCTCCCCACCTTGGTAAAAGAAGCAGTGATTCATGCAGATCTTTTATAAGATGCTGTGTTCAAAGACATCTATTTTGTATTTGAAAATACAGAAGCCTGGCAATCTATCACCTAAGAGAAAAATATAAATATAAAACTTGTTTGCCTTCAGAAATAAGATCCAAGAATCCACTCTTCTAAGTGTCTACAGTACACCTTCATACAACCGTTTGAAGCTAAAATACTTCACATCAGAAATATCAAACCATCCAAAGTCTAAAACAGAAACATAACAGAGACCCTAGTTTCAATAATACCGCTTGAAGCTATCCTTTTTAAGATTCTTGGTCATTCAATTTAATAAATGAAAAAACAAAAAACAAAAAAACCCACTAGTATTGGTGTGAAGAATGTGTGATGCCCAAAAGGCTTTTTTGGAGCTTATTACAGAGGAAAACACAAAAATAGTAATTTTACATTTGTAGAATGTAACATCTGAAACACTTTCATTAGGATATTAAATCAACTTATTGTTGTCTTTGCTCTTTTTATTGTCAGATAATAGCCTGAAGATTAAATCTAATTTCTTACCCAACAAATATACATTTCAAGCCAATGAGCTGCTCCACATTTGTCTTACAGCTTCTATACTATGATTCTGGATATGCATATGAAAAAAGCAACAAGTGGAGAGAATAGTGCAGCTTATTGTGATAACTGCATAATAACCGCAATCTGGACCGTGCAAAATCCCACAACTGAAACTTTGACCTTCATCATAATAATCAAGTCTGTGCATGTGTGGGAAGCTGCATTAGCAATTATCATATAAATAAACGTGAAATCTTATCTATAAAAATGTCTTTATTTGAGTGAGGTAAAAGACTAAAAATGAAGTAGGTAAATGGAGATTAAAATTTTGAGTGAGGATGTATTTAAAAGGCAGAAGAAAATCTAATAAAAAGAGTAAACATCTTCCATCTAGATGGTCCTTATTCTAAAATTATTTTCTTCTGCTTTCTTCCATAACTAATCTTTCTGACTTTGCCATGATAAAAATTTGAAAGCTATACATAGAAATTTTATTTATTCACAGAGATAAAAGTCGGCACTCTTTAAACACACACTTAAGATGATTAAAATCTCTAAATATCTTAGTTAAATGCACTGAACTGCATGAAGACAGGTGAAAAAGAAGCGTGATTTCCTATTGACAAGAATTATATTTTGTCAGGGGCTACGGCTTCGAGCAGCATCTTAAAAAAATGCAGTGTATTTGTGGCACAGCAGGGAATGAAAAAACAAAACACCCCTGGGCTTGCCCTCTTCTATCAACTGATGCTACGATATGAAAAACACAAAGAAAGGAGGCGTGAGTCAGAATGATCGGCACCATTTTATTCTTATTATAAAGCAAACATCATGTTCAGTCTCTTTAGTACGGAGCAATCTGCATGTAGCATTTATGTGGTCAAGATATATGAACTTTTACTAAATACAAAACATAATTCAAATCTAAATGACACACACACACACACACACAAAAACTGTGTGTTAACAAATTGACTTGGACAATTGCGTGGTAACATTTGAACAGGGAGAGTGTGAAAGGTTGGCAGTTTGTCATTGGCAGATCAGTAAAATGTTGTGTAATTCGCTCCCAGCATCAATTTTGCTATCCAGTGTAGGCAGAGAGGGATACACTCCAAGTTGCGATGGCACGCTTTTGTCGTATTTTCAGCTGTTGACTCTGATTAATTATCGACTCACTGCTATCATCGCAATTGAAGACCAGACTGTAAACATTCCGATCAACACAGTTCTCTAAACGTGCCCTTACTGTGTTAGATTGTGGTGCTTAAAGTGAAATGGACTGCTCTATCTTTCTGTTGGCGTATGAACACTGCAGAATGGCATCGCAGAAAGTGGAGTCGGTATTGTTTCTTGCCTGCTCTGGCTTGTTATGCGTATTGCAAATCACTGATGTGTGTAGCTGTGTTTGCTGACACTGCTCCTTGTCGTGTCAGTGGACTAAACTATAAACTCATGGTTAAGGATAAATGCAGTCAGCAGCATCCACAACTCACCTGATTTGATTTATGTTTAGTACAATCTAAGCTCATGTTTAAGAACATTTTGCTTGTTTCACTCACTTTGATAATTTATTCTTAAATCAGCTGAAATACCTTTTAGAAATATATATTATTATTATCATCAAATTTCCAGTTAACCCAATTCTTTACAGTTTTCATGCATTAAGGTCATTTTTTTTGTTGTATCTGAAGGCAGTAGGTTGAGAAAGTGGTGTAATGCACACCAGATTAACAGGTACACCTAAATGAATCCTGCAGTATCAGATCGAAACGAAGCATTTTTCACTCTCATATGCCATTAATTAAGAGAAAAGCTTAAAATATTTTAAATCTTATTATGAATTCACCCACCATGTTCACATTATTGATAGGGTACTTCATGATCCAAGGGTAAGTGCTAAAGCAAAACAAAAAGTTTCTAAGGTAGTTAATTACAGTGAATACCAAGAAGTACCATAGATCATATTAAAAATTAATGTGTTTTACTTTTCAGATTTTACATCATTACAACGCTTACCACAGTATCTGTTCTGTAAACATTGATAAATACTGTATATTCTGTTTAAGAGGAAACAAATAAATCTATCACATCAAGCTAAATAAAAACCATTGCTTATTAATTATGTTTTTTATACCAGGTTCTTTGGTCCCCAGGGTACCATAACTGAATATTTAATAGCTTTTAAATTGCCTGAGCAGCATTGCTTCCTTTTTCAGTGGTACAACTTTGTTCCACAATAATGCCCTTTATCTTAACTCTCATTGTCATGTTTGCAGTGTTCACCAGTCAGGTTCATGCTTTGCTGAATATGTTATGTGAAGTAGAAATGTACAAATGACTGATGAGGAGAAGAGCACATATAAGGTAATTAAATAATGGGTAGTTTGTTTGTTTTTTTACTTTCAGGGAGTAAACAATTATATACAAAAACGTGTAGCATTACACATTTGTTATTTCTTATGTATTTTGACTATATTATCATTATTTTTCTAAATGACTGAGAGGGTTTTGAAAATGTGAGTTTTGTTGTATTTCTATCCACAGTTGCACTTACATTTTTTTTATTTACTGGTTAATCCATAATAGATCATCCCTCTTATTATCTTCAAGGCACATTTTTCTTTTATTTTTTTCTTTTATAATGTAGTTCTCATAACTAATTGTGCTTAATTATATTTTCAAGCTACTCTAAGTGACAGAAAAGTGCATATAAACCAAAATTCTTTTTTGGTGTAATGCAAATTAAATCCCCCTTTTTACATTGTTCACATTAAGAATAAGATTCAGCGGGATGGGTCAGTGGGATGTAATGTTGTTAATCATTCTGCACATACAGGCTTATGAAAATGCATTTTCTGATCATAGAATATCTGATAAAGAATATCTGTTCAGTCACTGTGTTTCCTGTAACTTTTTCTGGAGGCAGACTTTTCATACTTCTTGCTAAGCAAGATCCGTAGGTGTGCAATCATTCAAGGAACTGGAGACAGCCATTAGGAAACCTTTGAACTATAAAAATAATATGGGATTGATGTGAGGAATATAAAATGTATCTTAATAAGGAGGAACTTGGTTCAAACAATACAACTAGAAGGAGACAAATGAGATGCCATAAAGTGAAACGACGTCAAAGTAGTTTAAAACAAAAGAAAACAAAAAAACTGCCTTATAATTTTGTTTAGAGAACCTCTTGAAGTAAGCTGTAA
Organism: Craterocephalus amniculus; assembly: GCA_036024015.1. Lineage (NCBI taxonomy): Eukaryota > Metazoa > Chordata > Actinopteri > Atheriniformes > Atherinidae > Craterocephalus > Craterocephalus amniculus. The sequence continues at coordinate 2,088 of JAVQJG010080667.1, read as the reverse complement.
GTGCTCCGCAATTATTAAACTTATCACAGCTCCACAGGCAAGACAAACAAAACAGCTTAATTCAGTTTTTTATTATTATTTTTGCATTATTAAAACTGTCAAATTGCCATAATTGTGTCCTATTACACAGCTGCAAGCCACAACTAGCCTATTTTTTTTATATCAAATTAACACTTGACAGGTGTTCTCATTTCATTTTCAAAAATAAAAATAAATGACACAGTGTGCAGCCCCAACGGACAGCTTCCAATGAACATGACAAATGCGAGTGATATCCCATGTTTGTAGCATTTTGGCACAATTGAGGCACTTTTACCTTTATTCTGATGCTAAATCGAGCTACTAATTTTGAAAAGTTTATTCAAAATAAATACCTGCTGCAGGATTACAAGACATCTCATCGCTTATATTAGTACCAGAAGAGTGCAGTCCTGTGCATAGCATCCAACTTACTTCAAACTATGTAATGGAAATTGAGATGCATGAACACACAAACTTAGGTGGTGGAAAATTAGCTTTTATGAGCCAGTGTCTAAAAATTGATAAGTATTTCTCAGTCAGAGCCATTTACCTACTAGGAATCAATATCATAATAACAGAGTGAACATAATGTATGATTGAAAACAAATTGTAAATACCCATAAATGCTTTTTTTTCATATCGTAGATGGCCCTCACCATTACTGAGAAAATGGAAATTACATTTGCATGCATGTCGTAAAAAAGTATTACCACGGAAGGCATTTTTCCATTTAAGGCTGGCCCACAGCATTTCTATTGGCACTCTGAAACCCAACATCCATTACTTAAAGCACAACTACTCTGCTCTTATAAGGATGCTGAATGCCAAAACATATGTAAATGGCTTGAATATACACAGAAAACAAGCATAGAAATTAGAATGTATATTTGCACATTAAATTAAATGATCAAATGTCACACTCTAAGGATGTTCACACCCCTTACAGCTTAGACATCCACCTTTTACGCATCTTAAATTGCACCTTATAGGGATATTATAGGGATCATCCTTTATTAAAAAGAGCATGAGCACACGAGCATGACACAATCAGCCCTTGCTATTCCAAGTTATCACCTACGAAGATGTAAAGAATCCCAGAGAGACTGATGATGTTTCTTCTCTGAGTGACTCTGAGCATGACTCTTTCCCATCTTCTCCTCTAACCCTGCCTGGCTCCTGCAACTCTCATCCATCTAATCCATTCTGTTGCTCTGTGCTGCAGAAACAGTGTGCCCTGCAATCCATTCGAAACACACCATCTGTTTAGACTTTTCTGTGACAAACTGAAGAATAAATCAGACTAGAAATGTAAAACAGGAATCCTACATTCATTTAATAGAAATTTGTGCAACGAGACTCAGTTCTAAATTCTAAATAAATAACTGTAAACATTGCTCGACTTAAAGTATATGATGAAGTCCACAGCATGAAAATAACTGGTGAAATGCAGTTTGGAACAATATCATTGGGATCTTTTTCACAGCAGAAAGATGATGGCCTATCAAAATCAATTCAGGGTCATGTTCTCATCCCTATGGTCCTAAGAGATGGACAACTTCAAGGCTGTGCTTCACAACTGCCTATTTTGATTCATATTCTTTATACCATGAGTATATCAAAGTTAAATCATGCGGTTTATTAATACTGCATTTGCTGTTTCTGAAAGGCTTTTTCAATGTGAGCTAATTGATGGCGTAAGAAAAAAAAAAACCCTAGCTCAGGCTATTGGCTACCACTTATTAAACATTTCATAAAAGCAGCTTTTGGTGCTGATTGGGTCCCTGTAGTTTACTCCTAACTCATGTCCAGAGAATCATTAAGCTGATGTTGATGCATACAAAAGTATGAATGAAATTTCATCTCAAAAGGGGAAAGCTCTCATAACAGAGTGGTAGATTTTCCCAACTCATTGTTTTTTTTAGAATTTCCTTTCCTTTACACTTATGCAGTGTCCCAAATCGCATACTTCCATACTTAATACTCAAAATTTTGAGTATACTACATCAAAATGAAAAAAAGTATGCATAGTACGCGAAAAATGAGTATGCAAAAGTAGCCGGATTATGT
>JAVQJG010080655.1:0-14493 GCA_036024015.1 Craterocephalus amniculus | reverse complement strand
TTTCTGTCTTTCTTTCTTTCTTTCTTTCCTTTGAGGGTCTATATTGAGAAAAAAATCTATTATTTTTGTTTGTTTGTTTTTTTAAAGTTCTCTCTTCTTCATTTTCCCCTTTCTGTATTAGGCATTAGTTTGCACGTCGACACCCTGACGGACCACTCGTGCTCGGCAGAGTCTGACGTGGAGAAGGTCAGTTGCGTGGGCGAGCTGAGCTCCGACCGGACGGGCGACAAATGCGACGAGGACGACGAGGACCAGAACCACAATCATCGAGCTCTTGCGCTTTCGCCCAAACCTGTCACGTCATCGCCTTTGACGGGAGTAGAAGCTCCAGTCGTCAGCCATCACCATCACCACCACCTTCACCATCTCCACAGCCAGCGCGAGGATTTGGCCCGGAGCCTCGTCAGCGGCAACAACATAAACACCAATAAATTGTCTTCATGCCTTGACAGCAGGCCTTCTTCTGGTGCGCCACAGAACCCAACGGCCAAGCCCAAACTGTGGTCTCTGGCGGAGATTGCTACCTCGGACCAAAAACAGCAACATCATCAACAGCACCTGGGACAATCTGGGCAACCAAACTGCCCCTCCTCCAGTGGAGGACTTCTCACTCCCCCAACGCCGTCCACAACCTCCCCGGCTGCCAGCTCTCCCTCCCTTTACTCGGCCCCTTCCATCCTTGGAAGACCTATTTATTACACTTCTCCCTTTTATAGCAATTACACAAACTATGGCAACTTCGGCGCTCTGCAGGGTCAAGGGATCTTGCGGTATACTAATTCATCTGGAGTGAGTCTGGCTGCTGCTGCCGCCGTCGCTGCAGCAGCAAACGAAGGTCTCAGCTCCTCTCACCAGGCAGTGGAGAGCAGCACAAACCCCAAACACAGGCCAGACTCCCCCCTCGTTAAAAATAACCCAAACCAGATTGTTGTTGTCGAGCAGCAGCAACAACAGCATTTCAGACCCGCAAATTTAGAAGCAAAGAAAGGTACGTAATAACGTTACGCGCCGAACTGTTACACAAACTATAACTTATAGAAAACTTATTTAATCATGTGTTGAATTTTGGAATTGTATTTTACTAAAACAGTGGAGGAACGTTGCTCCCTTGCTGGAAGTACAACAAAGTTCACGTTTCCAAATATAAATCAACTGGTTTCTTATTCTTTCTTTTTTTGTCACTTTCATGTGTCTTTGCTGTGACAATATAGGATGATCTGGCTGTCGATGCCTTATTTCGAGTGAATTGGGCCTTTATTCGAATAATGTTGCATTAGAAATAGGCGACATTCACACAGACTGACAGATTACAAGAGAACTGTGATGCTACGACTGAGAAAGAAAGTAAATCACAGTTCAGGAATGTTTAAGACAGTTAACCTGTACCATGGTGTATTATTCATTTTAATTGCAGTCATTTTCAGGAATAAGTTTAAGTGTGCAGTTTTTTTTTCAAATCATATCCATATTTTAGTCTGTTTCCAGGCATATTTCACAATGTAAACAAAAATCAAACGTTGGAATTTTTATTTCCGATAAGCTTGCCCGAAAAACCAGCAGACATGGCAAGCCTGTTGCAAATGACCGTAAAAACGCGCAACCACATATACAACTATGAAGGACTGGCCTAACCTCGCGCACTGGCACGCACGCACAAATACACACACTCAGTGGCAGCTTATGAATCCAATAAGCAGAGAAATGTTGCCATAGCTTTGAGCAGGAATCCTATTTTTAATGTTCCCTTTGTGAGTGTGTATGTGTGGGTGTGTGTCTCTGTGTGTGGGTGAGCACAGTGGGCCCCAGACCTTATCTTTCAGCTTAGGATAATTATAATTACACAGGGTCAGCCAAAAGCAAACAAATTAGTTTGCTCTGCGCAGTTGTGTAACTTCACATCTTCTAATGTCACTTAGGTGCTGTGGTGGTTACTTTCCTTGCGCACATTAAAAGCTTTCCTTACGTGTCGCTGGTTAGCCTAAATACGGTTTTAGCAGCAGTTTAGCTGTGGGGATTTTAATAAGCACTTGCAGTATAAAGATGTTTTCTTTGTCGTATTTTATTTTTTTATTTTTTTCTTGGAGCCAGTCAGTCTGACAACATCTGTTTTCTCGGGTTGAGGATGGAATTGATTACACGATGTTGGATTTTTTCTCTGTTTTTATTTCCACGCTCTGCAGGTAGGTGTCACAATTGCTTTGACTATGAAACGAAAAAGGACACAACCTTTTAGCCTTACTTTTTAACCCTCATAACCTTCACTCCAAACCGGATCTAGTGCCACCATATTGTTGGAATGAAAGCTGCTACCGCCTCAATCCCACGCATGCTGAGACATCCGCTCAGATTATCATTTTATTATTTCAGCTGCAGTGTCTGATACATTGAGGACAACACGTTTCACGTCTCCCATTATATGTGATAAACATGTTATTTCTCAGGATCCTTTTGTTTGCTTATTTGCCACGGTGATATTATTTCATTGTATATTTACGTGTGAAAAAAAATCAAACAAACAAACAAACAAACAAACAAAAACATTTGGCCTGAAACCGTTTTTAGAAAAATGAGGTGTCGGGTGCATAACTGAACTGGAGTGAACTTGAGGACTTCAAAGTGGTATAGCCTACATTTGATATTTATTTTTTTAAACAATAGCAGAACGATGCCTATAATTTATGCAAGTTGTATTGCAAAATATTCTGTTTGTTTTGTAAATATGCATACATATAATGGACGGTTTTCATTTGAAATGCATTTGGGAAGAAAAGCTACACAATCTTGTTATCAGGAGTACTTTTACTAATTTATATGTTTGAATGTACATAAAATTAAAACGCGCTGGTAAAGATTTGCTGGCGGGGTATCATATCCATTATTCAAATGAGAAAATATTAAACTGTTTTCCCAACTATTACAGTAATCTTTGGGAGTCCTTTTATTCCAAACGGACATCTTTTTACCACAGACATTAAAAAAGGATGGAAAAAAACATTTCTCTGTTCATTATTCTTTCATATTGCCAGGCGAGCGCAGATGGGAAATGCTTGATGAATCTTTCCATTATGAATTTTCGCAGATTGCACGATCCATTCTCTCTAAATGGACAATCATTTTCTTTTAGGGCCTGGTTCTGTTTAGGGGGATCTCTCTCTCGGTCACATATTCACGACCTTGATGGGTATAAACGACGTGCTTATTTCATTTTTCTCTCCTTTTCCTCTCTCCTCTCACCCTGACACACATTTATTTTTCTGTGTGATTAATATAACCGAGGGGACGCATCGGGCTTTATGGGGCTCCCAGCGGGGCCATCCTGGAGCTTTTTAGCCTGGTTCAAGATGGGTCAGCCCTGCCTGCTTCATTACGGCACGGCATCGAGCAATCCATAAAAGTCTATCTAAGCATCTGCCAGCTCCAATGGGCTGTGTGATGAGCCCTAATCGGACAGGCTTTCCCCTGCTCTTCATCATGGTTTGGGCATTATAAGACACAGCTAATTAAACAATATGGGCGCTAATTATTACTATTATTATAATCATTATTATAATTATTATCAGGTTTAGAAAATGCTAGAAATCTGTCATTTTCAGCTGTGGCCCTGAAATTCTCTAGATGGAAAATAGGCTTTTTTATTCCTCGAAGAGGAGCCTTCCCCATCATCTCTTTGCCAGACTAAAAAGCTAATCCTTCATTTTCCAGTTGAATTTGAGCTTGAGTGTTGTTCAAATGTCATGGGACCCTCGCCCCAATTCAAGGGCATAATATTAAGTTGCCACCAGGGAGGCGGTAAAGGGTAAATCCACCTAAACTCAGCTGGTCAATCTTCAAGGCTGACTTCTTGAAAACATACATTTATGGTGTGGTTGCTTTTCTGGGAATGGTGGTGCACCTTTTTTTTTAAAAACTTGGTTGATTTTTGTTTGAATTATTGTCAATTTCCTTTAGCCTTTAGCCTTTGACTTCTATTTCTTTAGCTACTCTATTATCATTTGCTTCTTTGGCAGACACCTATGAGTCATGGACGTTATAGCCCCTGGCCAGCTTCTTCTTCCTCAGTCCAAATGCTTTCATTAGAGGCTGATTTATTGAAATGCATGCTTTATTCTCAGGTGGGCTTCCCCAGGGACTCAGCACTGTTGTCAAATGGCACCAGAGGCAGTCTCCAAAGCTCACAGGGGCCCTGCCTCTCATTCGCTCTCTCTTTTTCTCACCTGCTGCTGCTCCCTTCAAATGTCAACATTTGTTCTCAATAAAAAGAGTTATTGTTTCTATAAAAGAGAAAAAAAAAATACCAGGTTCCCGGTCACCTTTGAACACATGAAAAGAAACGTCCACCCCACCTCTTTGTTTGATTGAGAGCAATGGCAGGTGAAAATAGGAACAAGGGGGTGATTGCACATGATAAACCTCAAGCTGTGAAGCCTGTTATGAAACGATTGTGAATTTATGCCACAATTAGTCACAATTGTGCAGAGGAATTTCCATCCGCTTTGAAGAACCTGCTCTTTGGCTCACAATCATTAAAGTAGTGGCAGAAGAAACCAGGGTGCCCTTGACACAGCATGGATATTGATCCTCAAGGGTGAAACAGGCTATGTTTCCCAGACTTACTACAGAGGCCTATGGCTAAGCTTCTTCTTTAAAATGAAATGATCATTCAAATTCATCTAGTTGTTCTTTAATTCCATGCACAGCATATATTTTACAGACGTAATCCTATCATATAGCTCACCAATAAGCATGCTATCCAAACTAAGGACTAGTTGTCATTGAAAACTAAATTGATGGTATCACAGAGCAAAGCTAAGCAACGACTGAAGAGCAAGTGGACTCATTCCTCTTATCGCTGATCAAATAAGCAGCTTGTATATGTGGATAATTCATGGGCTTTGTTTTTTATCCTTCTATCAAACCTTTCTCCTTCAAAATACTTCAGACATTAATCTCTGATGTGTACCTGCTAAAGCCGGACTTTTATCGGAGCAGTTGTAGTGGTTAATTTGGGCAGGGAAGATAAGTACAACATTTTTTCGGAATGTGTGAATCAACTACAGATGGTAAGACTCAAGAAAATAAATGTGCAGAAATTCAGCTCATTCAGCATAGTAGGTGCTGGCCTGTTTGCTTAAGCGAAGCAAACTGACTATGGACAGATACTTTGCATCTTTACTCAAATATTGATACCATACATCTATCTAATCTGCTGAGAGAAAGGTATCATGTCATTATAAACTTGTTTTGAATGCAAATGATCCGAAACAATCTTCATTCAGTGTGGATGTGTGGACTAAACACACTAACTATAAACCATAAGCAACAATCTCAATAAATTTTCAGAGCTATATCCAAATCCGGCAATAAATAAAGTGCGAAAAAGGACATAAAAAGCATCATTACCCTTTGATTGAACCGTTGTTTAATTTTCTCCTTTTTGTCCCACTTATACCTTTCATTGTAAACATACCTATTAAGACCTAACCATAAATATTGCTGATGTTCAGACTTAACCATAAGAAGTACTAATATTTAAGCGAGACTGCGAGACCAAAGAGGTTGGCATACAAATCAGGTACAGTTGTGTTTAATAAAACACATCAAAGTGGATAGGGGGCTTTAAAAACGAGTCCAGGGTCCTGTCCTCTCGTAAAGGTGTCAGGTGAAATGTTCACTACTCTGGGTGATCAAGGGAAGCGAGCTGTGCTGGGTTTTTGCACACAGGCATACACACATAAGGTACACATGCTCCTCATGTGCGTCTCACGGCCTGCATTACAGTGCACAAACACACACACACACTCACACACACACACTCAGACTGTGAGACGCTATTACTTGTCCATGCAATGGACTAAACAAGGCCATTAGGAGCCCTGACTTCCATCCTAATTGACAGTTATGTTTAATGCCTGTAGTGAGTAAACACCCTGCAGTAGTTCATGGCACCTTTGGGCTGACAGTCAAGGAAAGAAAGAACTGCTGTTAAAAGTCTTGTAAAGCAGATTATAAAAGGTGAGCTGCAAAGTATTTAAAAGAGTCATTCATGGGACATTAATATACACTAAGTGTAAAAAGTTTGGACAGTTTTCCCATTAAATCTAATGGGAAAGCGTGTTTTGTACTTATTGTGCAATCACAGAAGACAAAATACAGAACACTCTAAATGCAGCTAATTATTATTTTAATTAATTATTGTGGTCTATAGATGGTTAAACATTCAGTTAACTTTTGCATCCTTTGTGCAAATATAATCCAATATTACACCCATTTCATTGTCATATACTTTGTATATTATACATATACTGACTTACACAACTGGATGTGCAACTGGAGATCATTCCTGTGATGGGTTTGTACAGAAACACCGGCTGTCAAGGTGTTTTAATTCAGTCCCAAGAGTACTTAGTGGTCTTTACTGCATTCTTATGTGACTGCATAGTACTCATGAGTCAGACCACCCCTGTCTATGACCTCAGTTTTGAGTTTAACCTAAACCACACATCTGTGAAGTTTCATGAATGTGCCTTGCACAGCTATCATACTGACAAAATCTGTCCACAGACAAGCATATTAACACCTGTCACAGTATTCAAAACCTCCTTTATGGTAGTTTCCAGGACTACATTATGTCATGATCACACACACACACACACACACACAATGACACAGAACGGGTCAGAGAAATGACATAGTAACAAACTAGCAGTGACTTCTTACAGAGGCTTCTTCACTGTCAGTGCAACTATTACAATGTGAGTGTTTACGGCCGAGAAAAAAGACTTTTTCGGCAGAGAGAAACAGAAATTGAATGGTTGTCACGATTATGAAATTCCTAAATAAAGTCAGTCCATTCTTATGTTTCCCTTAACCTAATTCTAATTTACACTTTAAAGCCCATGAATGTTGTGCATCTAAACAAAGCAGCTACTGTATGTCTGTATAAACTGTGATCTGTGCTTAATACTCAGTTACACCTTCTTCCCGCATCCCCACATATCAGCTTTTAAGACCTGCCATTCCAACAACTGGATTAGCCAAATAAGAGGAAAACATGATTTTTTCCCCATGTCTGTCTGGAGTGTTTAATAATTGAGCTCAGTATGTCTCCACTAAACCTTTCTTTCTCTCATTAAGTACTCTGTGACACATCAGGGATGTGATTCGTGTTAAATAGTATCTGTCAGACTTGTCGGCTAATTAAACAAACCTTTGCTGAAGGCATATGTCTCAGTGTCATAACTTAACTTCAGCTGGAGCTACTTTCACGCAGTGATAGCACAGAGTGCAAATAAAAAAGTGAATAATGTAAATTTACTGTAGCAAACTTTGACCCCAGAAGCTCTTTTGATGTAACTTGGAAGATGTGCCTTGAGGCACAGTTTAAGGCTATATGTCAGTTGTGCTTATTTGAAGGGCTCCATTTAAACATGTTGCTTCAAACACTATTTAAACATGCATGTTAAAAATCTTTTCACATGTAAGAGCTTGTTCTGTTGATTTAGGTGTATGATATAGCTTGGCTAACAATCACTTTTGCTTTTCAAGATTATACAGCTAACGTTTACTGTACAGACAATTAATGGTTACAAAAATCTAACTTTGGGAAGTTTACTCCCAGAAGTAAAAATGTCTGTTTTCAACAAAATGGAACCACATTAGTACAAAATCCATTCTCCTGTTAAACCATACCATAATATATCAAACACCTGTGTGTTCACACTTTTATGTTGCTTACATATCCAAAAAGGAAAAAAAAAGATTTTCAAAATGATAATTGGTATTGTTAATTTTTGGAATAACATTAAGCATTTTTGGAAAAAGTAGTTTAAAGCTCTAAAAAGGTTTTACGCTCTCAGGAAGTGGTTTTTCCGACTTATCAGTATAGAAGTATTTTGTAAAAGTGTAATGGAAACAATTTTTCTGCATTTCCACTTCACCAGATGTACGTAAGGAGTCACGTGACCAGTTTGTTTAAAAGAAAGATGGCCCAAATAGTTCAATAGAAAACATAACCACCGTCCTTGATGACAAAAAACAGTGAAATGCTCAAAATGTTTGTATCTCCATCTTCCGCAAGGCAAAGTCCTGTGGAACACAATTCACTGGAAAAACCAGCAAATCACAGTCGTACTGTGTCGAATTTTTTGAAATATCGCTTTGACTTTGTGAAAAACTGTAATGGAGCTAATGACAGCTAATGATGGTGTAAGAGGGGGAACACACTCAAACATAATCATGAAGTTGGTGAGATTTCCTCCAGCAGACGGCTTGTTGCACCAGCTACCCCTCATCATTCTTCTCTGATTCAAACAAGTCTTACGTCTCTTCCACCTTGCCAACTAACTAAAAGTATATGGTTTTGAGATACAAACCCATGCTCTTTCTCTGATCGCAATGATGACATTGAATAAAACACTGCTTTTGTTTCCTTTGCAAAAAATACTGATCATCAACTAATGAATAGCATCCACAGGTCAGACCCACAGTTCTTCAGTGTATCTCCATCCCACTTTAAATGAAACATAATATTTGAGCCTTAGCAACAAATGCCCCCTACCCCATCCCCTCCACCCACCAGCACGCCTCCCCTCCCTTCCTTTCCCCTTTCAAAAAGCTCCAACTCTACTCCTCCTCTGTTCTAAATAGGGTTATTCCCCATGAGGTGGAGTACGGATAGATGGGGTGGGCGGGGGTTCTGTACATCGCCAAGAACATCGCTTTCGCTCTGCTTTCCTCCGTCTCTCTGCTCTCTCATAGGACAGTCCTCCTTTGACTCCCAACTCACCCAGGAATATTAGTCTTATTGCATTTAATCACTGAATTCTCGCACCCTAAAGATTTCAATTCATTAAAGGCACTCAGATATTCAGGCCAGCTGCTTCCTGGCGACTGGCTAAAGACAAGGTGGAGACAGACAGGCTCTGAGTGTGTGCGAGTGTGTCTGTGTGTGTTCTCTCTCTTTCTCTCTCTGAGGAGACCGGGCAACCCAATCCTCAGCAATGCCCTGGCTGTGCTCAGCACATTTCAGTGACAGCTATACCTAATCACACTACACAGAGGTGGTTCTGCTTATACTGTGTGATTGTATGTGCATGCAAGTTGCAGAAAAAAATCTGTAGAAGGAAGCACAGTGTGTGTATGCACATTCTGTATATGCACACACACACACACACACACGCACGCACACACACACACACACACATATGCACACACAGCTTTGCAAGGCTTTTAAAGGACAAACTGTTGATCCCTCCACAAGCGAGCGAAGCGGCTTACATCTTTCAGTTACAGCGGATTGGAGGTGCATTCTAATACAATTACGCTGACGAATAAAGTGCTTTATAGGAGAAAGGAGGTGCCGTGGCAGCATCAGGCCGCTTGATGCTGTCCAAAGGCTCTTCCATATGACGTATGGAGAAGGAGAGGAAATGAATGGAACAAGGCCATTGTTACAGACAGCATTGCTGTGGTTAAGAGAAGAAATGTAAAATTGCATTTGGAGTTCAAGAAAAAGAAAAAAAAAATCAGCTGTGTTCATTTTTGGAAAGAAGTCATGTCAACTCTGAACATGTGTTGAAGACTTATGTGTATAGGTCCCTGTGCAGCTGTAGTAGCTATACTTGCATGTGCTCACCTCAGAATGCCTGACCAGTTATTTACCGTATAATTGTCCTCCTCCACCTCCTCCAGACATGTGGTTTGGGTGAAGTTAGTTTAATGTTAGGGATAAGCAAGCAATTGTGGTTAAGTCTCCAGGAAATTCATGTAAGTCAATGTAAGGCCCTTTAAAGTCATGTATACACAACTGCATGTTTGTGTGCTAGTGTGTGAAAGTGTGTGAGAGAAGGATGCATTTACACACACACACAGTTCTCCATATGCACGTGTGTCTGTGTGCACCCATGTGTGTGTGTTTCATGCAAAATATGTTTTACCGACCAGATGGCTCCAGAGTGGCTTAGGAATCAATATTTAAGAAGAAAACATACCAACAATGCATCTGCATGTGTTTGCTGTAGCCCTGTGATAAAATATTGACACTCTGGTTTTTGCAAGAATTATCGGCTGCGGTCAAAAATAGGATTTGCGGCTTACGGGGCTGTATCCGTTTTGTGGAAACGGTGACGACGGCTACACATTTGTGTCAAATGTGGATGTAGACAGCCTGTGTGAATGTTTGTCATGAAATACTGCCACCAACAGCAGATGTCAAAATGTGTTGCGGGCAGTTGGTGTTACTTGTGTTAGAATGGGCAGAAATTGAGTGAGTGAGCATGGGAGAGAGGGACAAAAAGATGCCAAGCTCAACTGCTCTGGATGCTGTTTATTTGTTAAATGCTTAAGTCAAAAATGCTTCTTTTGTCACACCGGGGCATTTCATGGCATTTTCATATTTTTGATGACTTGATTGCTAAAAGCCTAGAAGCAAAAAGCTATTTCGTCTTCTTTAGTAATACTACTACTACTACTATTATTATTATTATTATGAATAATAATAACAATAATATTAATAATATATATAATAATAATAATGATAATAATAATAATAATAATGATGATGATAATAATAATAATAATGTAACAAATTACAGAGAACTTACTATTACTGAATTGTTCTGTGCCACGATGGTTTAAAGCCAGTAGAGGACAGTTCATCAAATATTTCATGTTTGTCCTGCAGGTTGTATCTGAGATTCAGTCCTGAATTTGATAAGAGTTGGTCTTTAATCCAGCAATACTCATGGTGCCAGTGTACACCAGTTGGGCTCTGTTCGTCACGGATCTCCAGTTGACATAAAGCATCAGTTTTATATTTACATGTGATGAATGTAAATTTAACTGTACTTTTGTAATCTATTAATGAATTGACTATTTGGGTCATGGAACAATGTAATTATATAGTAAATAATTTTTAACAACAATAAAATAAATAAATACATTCTGTATTCCATTACTGTATGGTTCCCTCCATTTACAACAAACATAGGATGAATTTCCTTTTGCACGATAATACAAAGTAAAATGTTTAGGTCATGCGACTTTAGTGATTATAATTTTTTTGTGATTATACAATAATTGATGCAACATGAGCAGAGCAACCCTGTCACACTACAGTCATAGGCATTGTGCAGTATTGCCTAATACACTTGATTACGTCTAAAGTTAGTCACATATGATGTGATTTTGGGCTGTCTCAGATGGAAATGGAAACATAAATGAATTGTGACATTATCTTTGGTGTGGACTACAAAACAATACTGAAACATTGCAAAGTAAAAAAATAAATCAGAGACAGAAGTAATGATTTTATGACCAAAGATGTACAACAGAATGGGAAGTATACAAATTCTCCATGTCCTTCAGTTGCAGCATGCAATGATGTGCTGATCAATACAACACTGGTAGAATGGAAAAATCAAAATGGAGTAGATGATAATGCAAAATGAAATTATTTGGGAAATGAGGCAATGAGGAAAATCTAGTTCTGTGTTAGCAGAAGCCTGTTTGTATCATTCATCTTTCAGCTATTATCTTGACTAACAGAAAATGACAAGTTAAACTTTTCAAAGTGAATTTGATGACTGTGAAGTAAATAGGGTCTTCACCCCCAAAAAATACAAAATATCTTTATTGTACTTGAGTTCATTTGAAAGTCATTTCTTACTAATCCACATCTCACAATCTAAAAATGTGACATTCCTTGGAGAATTTACTTTTCAGCTAAGAGTATCTTAACTGGAATCTGATCTAAGTGCTGTCCTCAACTTTACCAAGAGTGAAACCAAGCCATCTTTATTTTGAGTCAACAATACAGTATGTGAATGAACGGCACAGCTGATGTAGAGCTGCTTTGACATGTCAGGGATTTCACACTACACACAGATTGAGTTCTCCCTCTCATGAGAAAGTATGCAGAAAGGACATTTGGCCTATGTTGGGTATGGCTTACATGATCCACCAAGTCACATCTGAGAAGAGATAAAAAAAAGAAGCAAAAATCAGCTAGAAACCACAGAGAAGATTGAACATCAAACGCACTGTTTTTCTAAGTGTAGGTGAGTGAAATGAAGGTGGGGGGCTATCTGAGAATACAAACTTACCAACGGAAAGTCTCTACTCTACTTTATTTTTATAACAATAATGATTCATTTGAACATTTAACAAAACATAAATTCATATTTTCCTTCAAGGTTGATTCTAGGGGTGTAACGATTCATTTTAACAACGAATCGGTTCATATCAGGGTTTGTGGTTACGATACGATTCATGAACGATACTAGTTTATTTTGAACAATTTGATCGAAACAATTCAGTGACTTGAAATCGATTCAGTATATCTATCAACAACTATTATCAAAAATTCAACCAGTGTGATTGTCATAAATACCTGGATGTTGGACAGTGAGGGAAGTTTCTCAGTAGGAGGAATCTTAGTTTCTTGCAAGGTAAACAAGTATAAATTAAAAATATGGGTGTAAACTAAACAAGAAACAATAATGAATACCAAATCCATTTACACCTTTTTTGTTTTTATTAAGTTCACCTCTCCAAGTTGAATCAACAGGGGCTAAACCTTTTGTGGCATTATTTTCAATTATACAATTTTTTAATCAAAGTACAGTTAGTGCAAACAATATTTTAATAACCTGCTACTTCCACTATTTTCTCAACAAAAAAGTGCAAAAATAAGATCTTCTGGGCTTCGATCCAAAGTATTTCTCAATATCGATTTGAATCGATATCGACCTTTTATTACAATAATAGATGTCCAAATAACGATTTTACTACAATCTTGCCAAGCACATATCGATCTGTTGAATCATAGGAATATAAAATATATCGATATTGATATATCGATTAATCGTTACACCCCTAAGGATGTTGCAGCTGAAACATTCTTTTTAAAACACAACATACCATTTTATTATACTTTTGGACTCAGAAACTGCTCTTCTTCTAGTAGCACCATTTGACATGTTTATAAATTCCCCATCTAAATAAATACATCATTGAAAAATTTACATTTTACTTATCTGTATTTCATTGCCCCTCAACCCTGGATTGGATTAAGCGGTACCAAAACGGATGTATGTCATTGGCATACCATTTTATTTCATGGAATATTTCTCATATATCTGTTTTTATTAATCTAATGATAGATAATGGATCCATATACTGCTGAATATTGCCAGTCGTCAGTAATGAGGACTGATTAACTCTTTGAGCCCTGTTCCTATTTTTCGGATTTTTGCTTAAAAATTGCCTACCCATAAAGAAATTAGTATATCTATGCAACCAAAACAACTATTTGAATATATTTGGAGTGAAATAAAATGAAATACTTGTGAGATTTGTTAAGATGGGGAAGTATCAGTACATGTTTTGAACAATAAATGAAGATGGCACACAGCATTAAATGAAACGGTTTCCGGCCCACATACAAAAGCAGACTTTCAGGATGAGAATGAATATCCCTTTTGAATGATGCAGCAGTAGATCTTAACCTTTATAGTGCAATAATGTCCACATTATCTTTGCAAAGGCCATCTCTGATTGGAACAGACAGTTTAGCCAACATGTACAGAATTGCTATTTTAGTACTGTTTGGCACAAAGGTTCTCAAAATCCCACAACTGGGGAACCTCAGGCTTCGAAAAATTAGGGAAGTTTAAAGTCATGTTCAAGGCCAGCCGGGAGCAGAACATCTGAATCTGATTATGCTTGTTCAGAACTTGACAACAATCTGTTGAGGAGAGAAATTCAATTTGAATTAATTGTGTTGGTTCAGAGAAACATCTAAAACCTGCAGGACTGCAGCCTTGGAGAACTGGAGTTGCCCATCCCTGAACTACAGCCAGAGAGCGGTGCTAACTGCGTCTTCAGTCAGGCATTAAGATAAAAGGTGTAAAAGGTTCAAAGAAATATTTTTACAACATCTACTTAGTCATTGAAAACAGTGATAATGTCACTAAGTAAAAAAATCATGTTTCTTTAGCATGAATGAATGTGTTATTTTGTTTGGTGACACACTCAAAGCTGCCAGGAAGTCCCGACAGGAAATGTTGAGGAAGGTAAGATTTTGTAGTAGTAAACTGAAATGTATTCCAAGTCATAATACTATATTAAATTGCTGGGAGTCAAAGTTATCGCTTATAGATTTGTTTTTTCAAAATTATTGCAGCTATAAGAGTGATGCACTGAGGTTTATCGCTGTGGTTAAAGTTTGTTTTTGAGATGTTGATGATTACAGTGCAAACAGTTTTTTTGTTTTTGTCTGGACAATATGGAAGTAAAATAAATAAGGTACAGATGTGTTGAACTCATGAACTTAGTAAAATAATCATTCAGTAAAATAATCCTGTATTCAGTTTAGCCAAAAACAAAGCAATCCATCCATCCATCCATCCATCCATCCATCCATCCATCCATCCATCCATCCATCCATCCATCCATCCATCCATCCATCCATCCATCCATCCATCCATCCATCCA
>JAVQJG010080653.1:0-11681 GCA_036024015.1 Craterocephalus amniculus | reverse complement strand
GCGTTTTTAACATGGGAGCCAATGGGAAATTGCTCTGTTTTGCAGCCAGCACCTAGCGGATGAAGAGGGAACTGCAATTTTTTGCACTTCCGCATGGGCATCACTTTTTTAGCGGAAGGTTGCCCCTTGGACCCGATGCACAGACACAAACGCACATGAAACTCTAGCTAAAGTGTGAATTCAAGGAAGTAAATACTGATGCATGCTCATGTCTGGTCAGCTTTTCTTTGTTTTATAATTACAAAGTATTTAAAGTTCTTTTCCAAAACTATAAATCCATATTCACAGTGTTCATGAAAACTACATTTAGACACTTCATTGATTTGTAGGGCTGGGATGATATGCTTTTCCCCACATTCAAATCTTTTACTATGTTTTGGGTGCTGATAACACCAATTTTTGTGAAGTACAATTTATTTTACAAAAATACTTTTGCCAGTTTTTTGTCATTTTTAAAAAACAAACAATAAAATTTTGTTTGAAAAGCCAAGCATAGTGTCCAGGCTATCAAAATGCCTTAATACAAGACATGTACAAAAAAAAAAGTAAAAACAATGTTAATTTTCTTTTTTAATTTAGATTTTTTATCAGGATTTGACTTGAAACGCTAAGAGAGCAGCAAGTAAGTTCATTATACAACAAAACAACAAAACTAACCTTTTTAATGATATATTTTTTATATTGTTTTGGAAAAGAGCCATTGATTAAAACTTTCAAAGTGTCGGTGTACGTCCGTAAGAAGCTCCACCTGATGATAGATAGATGTCTCCCTTCATGTTCAGTCCTTTCATTTATCTTGTCCTGCAGGTGGATTTTGCTCTCTGGATCCCAAACTGTCCGAGCTCCATGTTACGTCCTCCCCCAGAGGTCAAAGGCTCAGTGACAGAGGAGGATATTGTGTCTTTCCTGCCGGATATCAACTCCAGCTGTCGCGTGGTGATGGCGCTGACCATGCTGTCACAGCCTGGCGTCGACTTTGTAAGGCTCCACCATCTATGATTCACATTATTAATTTTTCAAGATCCCTGATTCTCTTATTTCTGAATTAATTAAGAGTTTTTTGTTTTTTTTAAACCACAGAAAATTCTTTTACGTACAGCTTTACATAGTTTATTGTTCATACCAGACGTCAGTGTGTCTCCCTCTACAGGTTCCTCTGTGTCATTACAAAGAAGCCATCTTCAGAGTGGACGCCCACCGCAGGCTAGTGGAGGAAGTTCAAGATAAACTTGAGGCCATTTCTAAGGAAATCGCAGAAAGAAACGGCAAGCTGGACCTGCCGTACCCGTACCTCTGCCCCAAACGCATCGAAAACAGCGTCGCTATTTAAACTAACATCCAGCATCACTCATTTCCTGCCACTACTGCTGTTCATCTTTGATGTTATAAAATCAGACCCTCTATATCTTCATCATCCAGTTGTATCAGCTTAATTGTTGCAATGACAGTGTTTCAGTGGTGAAAGAAGAGTGAAGACTTTAAGTAGAATTAACACAATTTTTTAAATAAAATTTTAGCGTAAGAAATACTTCAGGGACCAGATTTGCTATGCTGGTAAAAGTAAACCAGGGTGGAGATGAGAGAGTCCCGTTCTAGAGGAGATACTCGATCTCAAAGTAGTTTTACACTTTTTAACCGTGGAATGAAACCAATTACGAAATAATTGTGACTATTTTAAAACAATAAAGCCAATAACAAAATTAATTGGTTGGTTATTGGCCTTGCATGAAGGAAAAATCCTGTTTCTGCTCAGAGATGACTTGTGGCGTTCCCCCAGGCTCCATGTTGGGGCACCTATAGTTCGACATCCACATGTTCCCCTCTCAGTTCATGCAAACAAACCTAATATCTGATCATAATTATGTTGACGACACTCAGCTCTATGTCACCGTCTCACCAGGGGACAATGGGCCCAGATGAAGCTTCAGTTTGTCTTAAACCCTATTCTGACGGGATTAGTATTACCTATGGACCACATGTAATTTGTAATAATTACTGAGATCGTCTGTGATTTTAATCCCGTGCGAATCGGCCATGTCGGTGATTTGCGATGCAATAATTCCCTTGCAAATTACCTACCATAATTTGCTGAACTCTGAGGTCCTCTGATAATACTAATCCAGTGCGAATAGACATCTCTGTGATTTGGACAGAAATAGGAGTGACAACGCTGGTTTTGCAGTATTTACTTCCGTTATCCAAGCATTTAATTTTCTTTATGGTGATAAATGGAGGCTGCTCTGGAGTGTTTTGATAACTTTTTGGGTCCCAGACCAGCAAGACTACATCGGCCCATAAAGTCGTATGGCAGGAAAAAGGTGAAACGGAGTGGCGTAAAGTGCAAATGGTGGCTCACTTCATGATTTGCCGTGTGCGGTGAGAATATCCTGTGGACAAGGTTATTATGTTATTTCAATTTTCTTTTGTAGCAACCACTTAAATTTATAGATTAAAAATTCAAATACGATTCAATACGATATGCGGAGCTCTGACATCATATCCGCTAAATGTCTGTAATTTTCAGTCAAATCTCAGACTTCTCTTATCCTGTGCGAATGTACCACATAAAACACAGAGGTCGGGGGGTAATTTATGTATTACGTGTGGTCCCTAGGTAATAGTAATCCCGTCAGAATAGGGCTTAAGACAAACCAGTGCTCGGACAAAAGTTAAACTTTCGTCTCTGAAAACAAAGTGGCGTGATTAGCATCCAGTCCCAGTCATGTTTAACTCAACAGATCATCTGCTTTTATTACAAACGGTCCATTTCCAGCCTAACTTCACCGGCCGGCTGTTCCTTCACAAGTCAAGCTGTTTTATTTATTTATAAATGTTTCAATGTTTGCACTCCTTCCTACCTTACCTGTTGCAGCCATTTCTCCCCTCTGCTTCCATCAGTTAGGCTGATCAGAGGCTTCTGGTGGGAAAAAAATCCCTCTCCTTCTGTTCTGGGTCTAAACCAGAGTAAAACTTTCTCAGGAAATCACTCAGGAATAATTTAGATATTTTTATTCCCCGGCCTTTAATCTTCAGACTGAAGTTATGACTATGACTGTTAACTCTCTGTTCTGTTTGGTTTTGGTTGGTAATCCCTGATTTAAGAGAGTTGCTTGTATTTTTACTTATGTCTGTTTTAAATTTATGGTAGAATTTTCGATCAGCCATGTTGTCGTTTTGCTCTATAAATAAAGATGTGATAAACAAGATGCCGACTGTGTAAATAAGTTTTTTTTCATGTTAGTTTCTCTACTGGTGAGCAGATAAAAAAAGAAAAAAAATCTTCAAACCACTGATTAACTCAAAAACACTGTAGTTCAGTGAGTTTTAATAAATAAAACAAATAATATTAGTTACACGTCTTTAAAAGCCAAGCAGGTCATTGAAGAGTCAGACGTTTTCCAGCATCAGTTGCCATGGCGATACAATCCAGTGAGAAGTAATCCAGACATGCGACACTGTTGAACCCGATAAGATCCGATCCTACTTTGTGGTTCAGATCCGTGTAAACAAACTCCACCAGGTGACAGAAAACCAAACGGACACAAGAACAAAACCTGGATTTGATTTTGTGCCTGAAAAAGCAGAAAGATCAAAGCAAAAGGCGGCTTCTTCCATACGAACATGAACAGAAGCAAACAGGAGGCCAGACGGCTGCCGGCAGGCACAAACCTTATTTTCTGTTCTCCTTTCAGCTGGGAAGGAAAAAAGTCTGATGGGATCAGAGTTCGACTAGCAGAGCAGCCGTGACCTAAAAATGAATATAAAACTTTTCTTCTTTTTAGGACATTGGTCTAATTAACTTTCCTCTCAGCTCTGTTTCAGAACTTTATTCTGAAAATCAAACCAGTAAATAAATCTGGTTCCTGTCTCCAGCTTATTTACAGAATTATTACGATGTCATAATTCTGGCCATTTCAGATGCAACGAAGCGAAATGATTTAAACTGTTTTAAATGCGATAAAACAAGCAATGAAGTAATTTGGACTATTTCAACTACACTAAAGCTAAAAACTAAATAATCTAGACTATTTTAAATTTAATAAAGCCAATAACAAAAATAAGTTGCCATTAATGTGATTACCTTTTCAAGCCAATATTGTTGGCAGTAGCAGTTTTCCTGCTACTGGTTGTTTTTTGGCCTTGAATGAAAATAAATCCTGCAAACCCTGCAGCTGATCGTGTCATAACACATTAATCAGACATTTCTCAGCAATACGAGCTGTTTTTATCCCACATAAAACAGTTTTGTTTCCATTCTTGGCTTCATTGCATGTTAAACGACTAAAATGATGACATTATAAGAAGAAGAAGAAACCCCGTCAGCATGACTGAGCGAGGCTTCAGAGTTCCCATGAAATGCCAGCAGAGCGACCCGTTCACACATTTTATGCACTCATTGTAAACACGGAGGCTGATTGGTCAGATCGGGCTCCGCCCACAAACATGAATACCCCAGTCCCCAACGGGAGGACGAGTCGGGAGCATTCGGAGGAGTGACGACAGTGATACTGACTGAAGGAGTGAAAACACTGAAATCGGACACATTTCTTAGCTTTAAATAATACAAAAACAATGAGGTAACACTTTTTACAGACTCTGTTTTCCGGCTCCTCCCTGGAAAACGAAAACAGTTTGCGATGACCTTAGGAGAAATTCGTAAAACGATCAGCAAACAGAAACGAGCTGAAGAGTCGAGCGAAGTATCGGATAGCGTTGCACATTCACCGGATATAGTCATAATACGTTAAACTTGACGTTTCAAGTTCTCTCCTGCTTCGCTCCTGGTTTTTAAGTTCGGATCGGGAATGTTTTCCGATGACAAGCCGAGTCTTTAAAGCTTCCGTGCCTCCTCGCTCCCTAGCTGACCGGATCCACCACCAGGACTTTACATTCCCTCTTGGCGATCTTGTCGAGCGACAGCAGCGCTTTGTCCTGCGGCGGGAGGTAGAGCGGCCGGCCCACCGGAGATCCCACCGGAGGGGTGATGGCTCGCCGCTCCATGGCGCTGCCCGTCCTGCTAACGCAGAACAAACGTGTCACGGGAAAGCCGACGACATTAAACCGGATTTGTGCATTTTACCTCATGATGTGCGATCGCGACGGCTGCTGGTGGGAGAAGGACTGGGATCGGCCCAGACTGGCCTGGTGTCGGTCCAGCAGGTCTCGGACCGCCGGGCTGGAAGGACTGTTCTTACCTGAAAGGTGAAGAGACGAGAAGCAAAGTTTTATTCAGTTTTAAGTAATTTTCCCGTAAATGCAGATTAGCAGTAACGCTGCCGCAGAAATACACCAGCAACAGAGAGGAGTGTAAAAAACGAATCCAATAATGGGACTTCTTATTTCACAATTTTAAAATCAATTTTTTTTTAAAAAAATCTATATTTTTCCCAATAAATGCAAATGATTTTTTAAAATAATTTTAAATTTATTTTACTATTATTTTTATTTATCGATCTATTTTACTTGTCTATTCGGGCATTACTGCAGCAGAATGTTGGTCTGACTGCGTGTGTTTTTTTTTCAAGTTAAAGAAAAAAAAACTTTTTGTTTTTCTCAACAAAAATCTGCAATATCACAGAATCACCAGAATCCCAATTTAAAACAACTCTGCACCACAAATATCGTAAAGGAATCGACTCGGGAGGAAAGCGTATCTTCCCAGCCGTACGTAACAGAGAAGGAGACACTGAGCATGCTCAGTGGGACGTAAACAAATGAAGAGGATGAAAGATGAAAGTTGGACTGATGAAGTAGACTGCAACCCTGAAACGGTATGTATGCATGTGGTGAAAGCTCCGCTGCCATATCCTCAGTAAGAACAGCTGCTATTGGCTGTGCTGAGAGTCGTTTTATGATTTCATCGTCTAATTTGCATGATCAGCTATAATTAAATAGGCTTATTGGAAGGGACGCTGCAGGGGAGAGAAATAACGTCATGGAGAAGCAACGTGAAGAACAGACGCCATTAATATGTCTGCAGCATGTTACAGTAAAGCAACTTACACGATTTTTTAAGTTTTTAAATGTTAAAGCAGTTTTTATGCTCCTCACATGTGGAACAAACTCCCAGAAAGCTGCAGGTCTGGGGTTCTTAAATCAGGGTTAAAAATTTGCAGCCTTTTATGATGAGGGATTTTTTTTTCTGAGGGTTTCTTACTTTCTTTAATTTTCTTATTTTGTGATTTTATTTTTTTTTAAATTCTTTTTATTGCTTTCTTGCTGTAATGTTTCCAATGTTTGTATGTTAAGCACCTTGAATTGTCACGTACATGAAATGTGCTATACAAATAAACTTGCCTTGCCTTGAAGCAGTGTTTTAACTTTTCTGAACTAGAGAAGGAATCTGGCTGGATTAGTTTGTTTTCTTATAAAAAGCTGTATTTATTCATTAATTACATCATTTATATCAGTAGGAAACAAAAGCCTGAAACATGAAACATGAGGAAACTGAAGAAATGACGCTGCTGGGTCGCTTCAAGTTAGAGCCCAAAGACACTTAATTATCCCTGGTTGAAAACCACAGCATCCCAGTTATTGGATCCCAGTTACTGATTCCCAGTTACTGATTCCCAGTTACTGATTCCCAGTTAGCGGCAGCCTGTTTAGGGGCGAGAGAGGGAGGTTCTTACGTGACAGCGGCCGGGCGTCGGGCGGCGGGTTGGAGACGGAGGCTGTGAACTGCAGCTTCAGCTTCATGTGCTGGCTGAGCTGGAGAAGAGAGCAGGAAACAGGGTGAGTGCTGATGCTGATGCTGATGCTGATGCTGATGCTGATGATGATGATGACGAGAGGACAGGTCCACCGGGTCGCCCACCTACCTCGTACAGTCCTGGTTTCAGGATCTGGAAGGCCACGCTGAAGGACAGGGTGCTTCCTTTGCGACAGTGGCCGAGGTTACTGAGCGGCGTGTGACAGACGACCGCCGCCAGCGCCGAGTCCTCGCTCTGACCGCGACCTGGACAGACGTGTTGGAAGCATGACTCAGCAGATTTCAGGAGAGACGGTTTCGCTGACAGCAACCAAATAAAAGAACCACGTTAGAGGAGATGTAAAATCAAAAAATTGTACTTAAAAGTAAATGAAAATTTTGGTGAAACAAATATAATTTAAAAAAGTAAAAGCTGATGAAGGAATGAATTATCTGGGTGGGAGGAAAAATTCATTTTTGTCTCAATTTTTAAATATGTTTTTTTTTGTTAACCTCCTCATACCCGGCGTCCGTACTCGAGGACATAACATGTTTTTTCTTCTGCAACTTATTATTAAATTCTGTGTAAGTGGAACCTGTGAAACACTTAAACTGTAATTTGATGTGACAGAAGAGTTTTTATTTTTCAAATTAAAAAGACTATTTTTTTCGCAACATCACATTTAATGAAATATGTATAATCATAAAAATAAGGATCATGCCAAATCATATACATTTTTATTTATTTGTTCCTCCTGACCCCGATAGCTAGAGGAAATCTCTAAAAAAGTCAAAATTAAAGCTGTGGTCTCAGGAGGCTAAAAATGTTTATTTTTTTCTACAATATTTTACATTTTTCTTTTCAAAATTTCCATTTTGGTAAAGCAAAATTGTAAAAAAAAAACTGTTTTTCTAATTAAAATAAAACAATAAATAAAATAACTTGTAAGAAAGATTTTGTAAAAAAAAAAAAAGTTCTATTCACTTGTTGACTCAAAAATCAGCAATAGCGAAAAATTGGAAGAATCACAATTTGAATAGAAGTGGCACCTAAAAAAGAAAAAGCCTTAATAAATCCGAACATTAATGAGTTAGAAATTATTTGACCTTTTTGTTTATATATTTATTCGTTTATTTATTTATTTATTAATTAATTTTCGTGACTAGCAGCTGATTTGGCTTGATGTTCTGATAGTGGAAAAGTGGCAGATAAGGTTTCGCTTCTCGCTTCTCGCTGCTCCTTCTTCATCCTTATAGAAAATATGTTTGATTTAATTTTAGAATTAGTTTTTTTTTATTGAATGAAATACAAACAAAGATGGGGATGTTTACAGGTTCAGTCTGGGCCACATCAGGCCGAGCTACAGAAGTTTCTCCTGTCGGGTCCGATGTGTTCGGGTTTTATGTTCTTATGTTATCAGGATTCGTTAACTTTCTATTTCCAGGTAAACTGGTGTGAAGTGTCCGAAGCAAATGCTCGACGTTTATAAAACACACAGTCTGAAAATCAGAAGAAAAATTAGCAAGTTCTGGTAATTTATGTACTAAATATCCCATTAAATCGGTGTTAAAGAGCGAACGGGCTGACTGTGGTAAGATGGCCGCCAGGTGCGGACGCTCCATTGGCTCATTCAGCCTTTATTATGTTTTTGTTTACATCTGAGAGGTCAGATCATCTGTTTCCTGGTTCCAGAGGAACATGTGAGTCAGAACAAGCAGGAAACTGACCTTCGGGAGTCCAGACGAGCCGGACAGCCAGGAAGTCCTGCAGGTTGTTCAGGAGGACGTATTTGACCTTGAAGTGCTCTTTGACCTTGACAGTGCTCGGACAGCTGGCGGTCATGACGAACCGCGGCCGGTCCAGGCGGATACTGGGAAGACTGGGAGAGGGGACTGGGTCAGGGAGATTCGCCAGCTCGTCTCCAACCTTAATGAAGTTGTTCTGAAAACGATTTATTTGGATTCGGAGTTATTTCGTTATTTCGGTCTTACCGGTAGTGGGTGTAGATGCAGTTGGTGAAAGGCATCTTGGGAGTGGACCACTGCAGCACGGCCACCAGAGGAATCTCCAGGCCCTGAAAGCACCGCGGTTCCAATAAATCAGAAACCAGAGCCAGTTTATTCACTATTTTAAAAATTAAACTTTTTAATAGAAATTCTTTTTCTATGAACATTTCTTTAAATTCTCAAAAACGTATTTTTGAAAAAAAAAAAAGATATTGTATCAACGTATTTTAAAAAAATGTAACTTCCTTTTGATTCTGAAAAAAATGTTAGAATTTTTAAGAAGTTGTCCAAAAATAAACGGTTCGTCCCGTAGAAGTCTCGCTGATGGGGAGCTTGTTTTATTTGTAACAAAAACCTTCAGGATTCTGTAAACTGCAGCTCTATGTTGATGCTTTTAAAAGCATAAAGACAGTGGAATTAAGTTCACAAATAAAGGTCATCGTGCATTTTAAGTTCATAGTGTGATACTAAAAAGGAAAATATCTCTAACTTTTTGTTTGTGTTTATCTATGAGAACAGTGTGAAACAGATGTGCCAATTTATGTGCAAAAGGAAGCTTAAATGGGCCTTTTAGTGTGTTTATATTCTTTCTACATGTTAGCAAAACTGCAACTACTTCAATTAAGATCTGTTCAGAAGCTTCTTTGGCCTAAATGATCAGTTATTAGTAATGTTTTCCATCCAGAAATGGTTTGATTCCTCTGACCAGATATTTGCAAATCGGTCTCACAGATACATGTAAGATCCTGGTAAAATGCAAATTGTGATTCTATAACAGAAAAATCGTGATATATGTTCCGTATTGCCCACATTTAATGTCAACACTGTGTGTCGCTTTTATGAAGCAGAAACCGTCTGAAGGCCTGATGCCTCAGAGCACACCGACCTCGGTGGAGTCGTCCTGCGGGATGTCGTTGAGGTGCAGCTGGAACAGGAAGTCGTGCTCCTCCAGAGCGCTGAGCATGCTGGGAAGGCGGCAGGCCCGGCTGTCCACGCGGCAGAAAGACGCTATGCCGACCTCCCCGGACTGGTGGCTGTGGAGCAGGACAGGAAGTCGTCTCAGCGCCAGCTATGTCAAAACGGCTTTTCCAGCAAGAGTTTGCTTTTAATGGAATTAAACATCAGGATGGAATTTATAAAAATGCGTCAACAGGAGTTAAAGTTTCTACTTAAACGTTTCTCATCAGAGGCAATCGAGTCAAAACGCGAAGATGAAGAAACCGAGAACAAATCAGACTGATGAAAACAGAACAGCTGCTGAATAAATGTGGAAAATGATCATTCTGTTTTGTTTATCTGAAAAAAAATTTTTTATTGCAAATAAACATTGTTATCATAAATTTTTTATAAAGGTTTTAAAAAAGAAAAAAGAACTTTTTTTGCCTTTACTTTAAATTTGTCTTTATTTTCTCTGCAGTATTCACTGCGATAGCATTTCTGCTTCTGAGTTCGTTTTATTTTATTTTATTAAATTTTGATCCAATCTAACGAAAACATAAAAGATCTAAAAACAGGAAAGAGAGAAGCAGAAAGATGAAAAATGTTACATAAAATGCAACTTTATCACATGACAATTAAATCAAAATACCTGTAAATAATATTCACTAATATTTCTTCCTTTTTAAAGCAAAAATAAATTAATAAAAATGAATTTTTTAGTAAAAAAACTGCTTCATCTGTTGCAGCTTAAATCTGTTTTATAGCGAAGATAAATGATAAATAAAACAATCTTTATATTAGAGTTCCTTTAAAAGTTTAGCTTTAAATTTTGTTCAGCAATAAATCTTGTCCATTTGCTGTTGGGTTCACTTAATTTTAAGTTAAAATTAAGTTTAAGAATAAGAATAAAAGTTTCAAAAGATAACTTCAACTTGTAGGAAATAATTTATTCATCATGTCTTAAAAAGAAATTGTGGAGCAATTTTAGATCAGACAGAATAATATATGCAAAAAATCTACATAAATAAAGGACCAAATTAATGTAAACATAAATAAAGATATTTTCTTTATAGTCTTAATCTCATTTATTTTTCATGGCACTCTCAATATTCCATACAAGGTAATAAGCTGTAAAAGCATCACAGACGTCTTTGTGATGAGACAAACATAAATAAAGTAAAACAACGTTAATATGCTGGTATAAAGCACATGGAGCATCCCATAATATGGCGACAGCTTAGCGAGGTTGCCGGGGGAGATGAGAGGAAAGCAGGCGCTACATACCAGACGTTGTCCACCAGCAGCACCGAGCCGTCCGGCATCATGGGAAGGTACGATGCGTTCAGGTTGGGTAAAACGCGAACGTCCCGGATGCTGAGCTCCTCCTGAGACGACTCGTTCAGCACTGAGAGGAGAAGAGGAGGGTGAGCGGCTCCGTCCTCGCCTGCGTCAGGAAACACCGCAGCATCGATGGGAGGAAAGAGATAACTCCTACGTCTGATACGGGTATTTTACGATTCTGTCTGCGTTAAATTAAGTCGCAGAAGAAGAAACCAGGTTCTAACAGAACCGGGTCTGGACCCCCGAGCAGACCTGATCAGTCCTCGAGTCTGTCTGACCCGTTCCCCCGGTTCTGGTCCTGATGGAGGGTTTCCTTCATGGTTCTGGTCCTGATGGAGGTTTTCCTTCCCGGTTCGGGTCCTGATGGAGGTTTTCCTTCATGGTTCTGGTCCTGATGGAGGTTTTTCTTCCTGGTTCTGGTCCTGATGGAGGTTTTTCTTCCTGGTTCTGGTCCTGATGGAGGTTTTCCTCGTGGTTCTGGTGCTTATGGAGGTTTTCCTTCCTGGTTCTGGTCCTTATAGAGGTTTTTCTTCCCGGTTCTGGTCCTGATGGAGGTTTTCCTTCCTGGTTCTGGTCCTGATGGAGGTTTTCCTTCCTGGTTCTGGTCCTGATGGAGGTTTTCTTTCACGGTTCTGGTCCTGATGGAGGTTTTCCTTCCTGGTTCTGGTCCTGATGGAGGTTTTCCTTCCTGGTTCTGGTCCTGATG
>JAVQJG010080590.1:0-23849 GCA_036024015.1 Craterocephalus amniculus | reverse complement strand
GGGGTAAAAGAGATGGGGGGGGGGGGGGGGGGATAAAGAGCGAGAACTGAGAAAAGTAAAGAGAGAGAGAGTGGCCTGCTGAGAGAGGAAGAGATTGACAGACTTAGTGGAAAGGGAGGGAGGCAGGGGGGGTGAAAAGGCCTGCCTTGGGATTTCCAGTCCACGCTGGCTAATTAATTCAGGCTTTGTTTTGTTTTAGAGAAACAGTGGCGACAGAGGAAGAAAATATTATTGTGAGAAGAACAGCAGCAGCAGGACGGACAAACTTTTACAGGCTACTGCAGCAACACGGATAACAACGAGTCCCTGCATATTTAACCTCCAGGAATAGCCTCTGAAATACCCGCACAGCTTGGAATTAAAAGCCGATGAGGAGAGTAGACGGTGCCGGTCAGACCCATCGATCCCGCTCCACATTGTGCCCTAAGTTCTTCACTATGACCGGGAAGTGTGAGAGTTTTGGTTTCTGATGAGGGTTACCCAGCTGCAGCCTTAGTCCGTACGATGCCGCTGCCTGCAAACCTAAACCAGATGATTAATAGACTGCACGGAGGAGAAAGCTGATTCGCAAAAGACTCTGATCATGATTGTTTAGCAGCCTCTTTAAGTAACCTTCAGAGAGGCGGAGTAGAACTCCTGTGGGACGATGTTTGTTCCAGGATCAGAGGAAGCAGTGTGGATGTCTGGGACGCGTGCTAACATGTCGCTTAGCTGTGATTTGGGATTGGCTGGGGTCCAAAAAAATGACTGAAACAGGGTTGTTTTTTTCTCTTTTTGCATTGATTGATTGACAGTCAGTTAATGAATCCATCAACAGTAGAGTTATTCATGTGAATTAAAGACACTGCAGATGGATATTTTTTTCAAAAAGGTTATGTAATTGTAATATCCCACCTTTTTTTTTTTTAACCTCACATAGTTGGCTGAGTGTTTACGTCCTTACTGATTTATCTACCCACTGTGTGGTTTTCCATGAAACGATGTGCATGTGTGCATATTCCTGATGTCTCTGGTGCTCCTTAGTCCTTTCCTTCAACACCAACTGAGGCCAAAATCATATTTTTCTTTAGTGCTGCTTTAAATATAATAGCAGATTTACGGACTTGAAGGGCCCATGGTTTCAGCTGAAATGTTTCCCTTTCTAAGTAATCTGTTTAGCTCATTACATCACTGATACAGCAGTGTTAACCCTGCAAACACACAGCAGCCAGTCTGCTCAGGGGTAATGTTCTGCTGGTTTTCCAATGTACAGCCTGACATCACTCCCAGCCTCCACTTCCAACTTCTAGGGCAAATGGAGGGCAGCAGAAGACACTGCAATCACTACGAGTCTTTAAACCTTAACTTTTCTATTTGTTTAAGCCACTTATTACTGACGAATGAATGATCAAAGTCTTCTGATCAAAAAAAAGGCATCTCATGCTAGACGAAGCAGCGTTGCATCTACATACCCCAAATGAACAGGAACCAATGTAAAATAGTGTATTTAGGCAGTTTTTTAACAGCAGCCTTTCACAACGATGCATTGAATTGCTTTTTATTTGTTGTATCTTTTAAACTGTGAAGGTAGGAGAGTATGAAAGTCAGTGTTTTTGCACTTACAAGGTGATTCCCAGACGTGGTGTATGTTATTTAATATGGTATGCTGGTTATCCTTTCTTTTTTTAAACGGGAAACTGAGCAACAGGAGAACAAAAGTGAAAGTTTCAGGCCTAAAAAACACATCCACAGCAGATGAGAGATGACATTTTCTGTCCTTCAGGAAGCCAAAGAGAGTGAGTTCTGAAAAATAAGAGACTTATTAGAAATGTTGTCTAGGAGACTTGTTATACCATTTATTGTTACTTTCTATCACATATATCACTCTGGAAGCAGTTTCCCTGGCCATGTGGAAAGAAACAAGGGGGTGGCTGAAGACTTGCGCATCGCACCGTCATCCTCTCTGTTCCTTTGTTTAGTTTACCTACAATTTTGGTCTTAGACAGACACATCTTTGTTGTTTTTAAAAGTA
Organism: Craterocephalus amniculus; assembly: GCA_036024015.1. Lineage (NCBI taxonomy): Eukaryota > Metazoa > Chordata > Actinopteri > Atheriniformes > Atherinidae > Craterocephalus > Craterocephalus amniculus. Next base: position 21,838 of record JAVQJG010080590.1, on the reverse strand, counting down.
AAACGCAGATGCAGAAGATGCCAGCAGCATGGACTTTTTCTTTTTTTTTCTTTTTTTTTTTTATCAGGCTGAGACATCTGCTGTCATGACTTCTGATGCGAGAGACATTTCTTTTTCTCTTCATAGACAGCCAATTCTAAGTGGTGTCGAATTTTGCCTTATCTGTCCCACCAATGTACCACAATTTGCAGACGTCACAATGTGCTCAGGGAGTCTGGTGGGCACTTTTTCCCTCCAGATCAGATCAATAATCAACAGTCAGAAGAAAGGATGAGGCCTAGCTGATAAGACATCTTCAAACTTTCACGTCGGTAATCGAGGTATTTAGTCATTATTTCATAGCCTCGCTGCTCTTAAGTATTGTTTGGTGAGTGCCGCCGTTTTTTCCAAGCGATTAAGCAATGATGGCGATCATCATTAGTTACAGCCAAAGCCAACCTTAGATGTCATTCAGGGAGCCAAATGGGTACGAGCCGCAATCTGCCGACCTCCGTGCCCCATCCAGTGCTCCTCCCGCGATATTGAATGGACCGGCAGCTTTGAGAATGTGTTGTGAGGTTATTACAACAGTAATTCCACCGCTTTCACCCCGCTTTAAATTGACAGCTGTCAGGGGGTTAGCGGGGCCAAGTGGGACATGTTGAACAGTGAATGGTACATGGCAGCCTTCAGGACTTTATAACTACCTCTGTGAAGCAGCTTCGGGAGGACTTTATGGTTTTTAATGGGCAGTACGTAAGCTGTGATTCCTAGAGTCCCTGCATGGGGCCCATATGCATTCATGGCCATGGCGTTGCTGCAGCCTTGTGCTCACTTTTCAGCTTTTTCCCCTCTTTGATTTGTTGGTTTGTTTTCCTGTAGCCTCTATCCGTCAATCAGTATTTAAAATGTCTTTGTGTTTGTGTGTGTGTGTGTGTGTGTGTTCAGGACTGTGGGAGAGGGAGTTCGCAGAGGAGACGGTGGATCGGCGTATCTTCCTGGGGACCAAATACACCAAAGTAGTGATGATACACAGAGCAGGTAAAAGAGAAAACTAAACAACAAAAAAAAACAGGCGGTCTATCTGTGTTGCTTTCTTTCCAGAAAATAGATACGGCAAAAAGGATTGGGAACATCTGTAAAGTCCAATCTGCTTCCCTCCTATTTATCGCCATGTAGCGTATGATTTATTTAAGAGGCTTTTTTTTATGTTTTAAGCATTCCAACAACAAGGCGGAGTGCATTTCTGCCGAGAAAGCGGTAAAAGACTTTGGACAGGTGCATTGTTTTCATTTTAATGTTATTTATGAAGCTATTTTCAATGCAGGAGGAAGTTTTGTCGCAGTGAGACGCTGTGATCCTCCAGCAGGTTGAATTCACTTCATGTCTGAGTTTCGTTCGTTAGGCAAATGAGAAGGATTGTGGCAACAGAGCCTAGAAAAAACCTGTCTGTACCAGCTCGAACAAGAGATCTGCAGAAGAGAACGGCTGCAATGAAGCAATGAAAAAGTAAAATGCCCCTCTCCTGGACTCTCTGATCTTTCCTGAACTCTGTGCCGGCCCCCCTCCTGCTGTCTCTTCCTGCAGGTTTGTACCGTTTCCATGAAGACACTGACAACATGGTACAAGTTCTGGAGGCACCTCTGTGGGGAGGCAAGGCCAGCCTCGTGCTCCTGCTGCCCTTTCATGTTGAAAGTCTGGCTAGGTTAGACAAGCTGCTGACCCTGGAGCGGCTGTCAAAGTGGCTGGAGAAGACCAGTGCTACCAGTGTGGCCATCTCAATGCCCAAGGCGAACATCACCAGCACGCTCAGTCTGCAGGTCAGTTGAGAAAATTATGTCATTGAGATTTCGGGTTGAATGGCATTTTTTAGGGAAAAAGGATGGAAATTAACATGTTTCCATTCAATATTTTATTAAATGTTCATTAACCTGCATTGTCTAGTAGAAATAAAAAAAGATCCAAATTCTAAGTCTCCAGCAGGAGCATCACTGTGACACCGTGTGCCATTTGAGTCATGTCTTAGACATTTTCATCTTCTTAACTTGTTTTATCAGCTCTCCTGCCCTCCACTCCTCGTGGTATCATCTTCCTGTAAACAGAAGCATCAGTTTGACTGGAGCTTTCCCTGTTTTTGCCTCATGTGAAAGCAGCTTTGATTTCACTTGATTTAATCAAAGTGTATCAGCTTTAATCCCTGTCTTTGCATTTGTGGTCACCAGTATATTAAGGGGACATCTACAATGATACAGTAGTGCTGCAACATACCAGGAAAACATGTCTAGTGTTGATGACTAGCCACAGATTGGCCATTGCATTGCAGCTCACATTTTTAAAGACCAGTGGCTTTTTGTTGTTATTCGTTCGTCCTAATACAAAACACAGAACTTTTATGTCTAACCGTGGACGCATGAAACACATAAACCTGCTGCCTATTCGTTCTTTTCTTAACCAACACCAGGCTGAACCATTCTGAGCTGAACACACTAGATTTTTACAGAGTTGAGATGAAAACCCATGAATAAGACAGCTGTTTATCATCACGCTAGTTTATCTCGATGCATTTATGAAATTATTTGATGATTTTAGTATTTAACTTGTTTTCACTGGTTAAAAGAGCAAAGCTTAAATTTAGTACTTTTTGCATTACTCATAATCATCAACAGTGAGTCAGCAGCTTTCTGACTTGCTCTATTAACCTGTTTGTTGTTGTTTCTGGGCTGATAGTCGGATACTTTCGGGTCAAAACGTATTAGAGGCAGCTTCTGTGTAGGTGTTTATGGACCTTAATACGCTTATTTAGCCTATACTTTCATTATTTTACTGATGCAGTTGGCCTCTTCACCAGAGAATCCAATAAATCTGGACCTGACTGAACCATTATAAAGAAAAATCTCCATTTAATCTTAGTTGAACCTGGTTGAGATAACATCTCCAGAAGAGAAGAGCAGGCAGCAAACACAGAGACACTGTTTCTGCACTTAGTCTGGGACCAGTTTCCATCTGATCCATCATTTCTCATGTCTGCTCTGTTTTCATTCTGCCCCAAACACACAGTAGGAAATGCAGCTTTAATATTAATCACCATGGTGGACTTTGAATGATTATTTAATGTATAGGTTCCTCTTTTTGGAGGTATTTAATGTATTTGGTCTCATCCCTGCTAACTGCATGGTTTTAGTGGTTTTAAGGCACTTCACAGTTGATATTCACATTTAAGGTTAAAGTGTTCGTGATCGTTTATGGGCCAAAATGGCAGGCGAGATTTTTTTTCCCAGTCCACTTCTGCCAATGATGATATAACTTTGATATGTCAACAAATACTTAAGTATATGGCATCATCTCAGCTGTATTTACACAGGCAGGTTTCCACTACTGTGCCTTGCAGTTTCCAATATGCAGCTCATGTACTCATCTTATATCTAGTCAAAATGTCTTTGTGAAATTAATATTGTGATTACTTGTGCATCACTTATACCAAGAAGCTAGCCAGGCCTGTTCAATTTATCATTGTTTCAAAGTATAAGGATAGAAATGGGACTTTTGGAAAGGATGTAGGCTCCTAAATTTTGGGGAAAAAAAGGAAGCCATTTTATTAACTGTGGCTATTTCTGGTAGTTACTGTATTTTCTTTCGGGAAAATACGACAATATACAACAATAAATTAAATAAAAGCCACAAGAAATTTCTTGTTTTATCTCGTCAACCTTATTTTTCTTGAATTAACATCAGCTGTTGCACAGCAACCTGTGAAGCTGTCAAAACAAAGTTTGGACGGTGGTAATGTAGGACCAATGAGCAAGAAATAATGTTTCTAAATAATGAGAATGAATAAATATTTCAAATGTGTGGCTTTGCAGGTGATTGGAATTGCTATAGAAGTGTTGCCTACCAAGGCTCTCTGAGGAGAAAATATGCTTAGATTGTCTACAGATCTGTCTGAAATCTCAATCTCAAAGTGAGATTGTAATGTATTTTTTCTTTTCTTTCTCTATGGTTTCATGCAATGATTTAAGAACAATTGAATATCAGTGCATAAAGAGCAAATAATTCCTCAGACAGCACAGCATATATTGTCATTTATCAGTCGACAATATAACTAAGATTTTAACCTGGGAAAAGTGCACAGTAGTTCATGAAATTTTAGGGCAACATACTGCATGCCTCCTTAAAGATACCTTTTATGGAATCACTTTGCATTTGTCCAATGCAGCAGTATAAAACTGCATTCAGCTGAAGAAGAACAAGAGGGGAAGAGTATGAGCCTCACAGCTGCAGTCTAGATCATTTATCCAACAGATCCAAATTAAATAAAAATGTTGCAAAAAAAACACATTTTATTGTGTGTTTGCTGCAAGAAAGGGACAAAAAAAACATGTAAACTGTTCCATTGCAAGGCATCCTCAACCTGAGTATGTCAATAGTAAAGTTATTGGCCAAATTACAGAAGGGTTAAAGCTGTACTGTCCTATTTTATCCATGCAAAATGGGTTTATATTAAAGAATGAAACCAAGTTGATGATAACCATTAAATATCTTGTGCTCATTCTTTCTGAAATGGTGGGAAAAGGGGAAAAAAAGTAATATTTGCAACTTTTTTTATATTCTTGCCCAACTTTTCTGGTTTTGTAGTTTTTCTGCTTCCACCTCAAACCCTGTTGTAGCTGAAGTCTGGTCCTTGGTTTTCAGTAATTCTCTTCTTCCTTTTTGGTTTTTGACGGACTAAGGATTCATTTTTGCGTGTACACTCAGATGGTCATCTGAGGGAAATGACCTTTACTTTAAACCTGGGCTGTAAAACACAATGTTTTAATGTGTGTATGCAGGGGAGAGCTGGCTGCTGACCTGCTGGATTCTGTGCACTGTTCATGCTGTTTCACCGGTCTCTTATATCCACCCTGCATTACTTTTCAGCTCACCTTGGACACTTTTCACATCACTGAACAATCCAGTTGTCATTTTAACTGATTCTCCTCCTTCACCCACCTCCCTTTGCTCTTCTACATCTCCTCTTCCTTATTCTCTGCCTCTGCTCTTGTCGCCTCATATTCCTGACATATCTTTCCTTTTCTTCCATGTCAAAAGTTTTTGAGTTGTTTTTTTTGGTTTGTTTGTGTACAAATGTATTTCTTTTTCATCCTCGCTCAGTTTAATCAGGTCATTTTTCTGTCCTTGTGCCTTGCCGCTTTGCCTCCATGTTGTTCTGTGTTCTGTGTTGTCATTTCAAGTCCCACATGCATCCTACACCGACTCTGACCTCTGTGCCTTGTCTAGTTTCCTGTCTGCTGCCTCCCCTAGAGGTCTTTGTAACAGCAGCAGTATCCCTTTAGATCACTGTGCAGATTCTGACTTGGCTGAATTCAAATGTTCCTCCTTCCCACCTTTCTTTCGTTGAGGTGTGCAGCTCCAGTTTCACACATACAGGTAGCCTCCAACAGCTTTCATCAGTGAATTTAACCTTCGGTGCTAGAATGGTAAGAAGATCCTGAGGATGACCATGGCCTGTAACCCCTCAGTAGGTTCCCGAAGCCCTCCCACAGACCTGCTTTTGCAGGGGCACAAAGGTTACGCCACATCCCAGCTGGTGGTCTGGCTCTCTGATCCCATTTCCTCTGGAGGCTGCAGGTAGCTGGTCTGAGTCGAAAGATACGAGACCTGAAGGAGCACCGAGTAGACAAGCAGCAGCTTAGTGGCAGCTGATGCTAATGTTAGTGTCTGGAGTTTAAGGTTCATACAGTCCAACCAGGAGGGCATGTAAGGCTGCAGACTCGGGGCTTCAAGTGTTGTTGTGCTGGTGGAAGAGAGTATTTTTTTGAAAAAATATAGTTTGGGCAACAGGGGGCAAAAGAACATTTGCAGTGAAAGATGCAATCAGGGTCACTAATCACGAGGATATCCTGCTGAGTAGATCATGGCTCCACAGTTTAACTTCATTTGTTGTTTGCTTTTCTTAAAATACTTTTAAACTGCTGCGGCCTCTAAGATGCTTATTAGACTGATTATAATCAGGGCTTTTTGCTCCGTTTGTAAGAAGACTAAAGCAGGTGCAGACTGGAAGTAGTTTCTTTCAAAAGGATCTTTGGCAGCAAACAGTGAACAGACACTTGGCACCTGCTGAGTGTAATATTAATTCATTTAAATTACTACCTGATAAGACCATCTGAGGTATTTTTAAACAACATGCAAAGGCAACACCTTTTTAAGCTTTTATAAGTTCTCATAAGTTCTTTGTCTTCAATTGTAAAACCCTTAAGAAAAGTGAAGATATTACTGAAAAGAAATTTGGCTTGAAGATATGTCTGATGTCCATTTGGATGAAGTGTGTTAGTGTCTTTCTGTTTTTAGACATAACATTTGAATAAATAAATGCCCGAAGTAGACTTTACTGATGAAATTCTGAGTTTAGAAAGGAAAGTTGAATGTTAAAGGAAAGGCCAAGACAAACTGCTTTACACATAGTCATATTTGCATATATCAGCTGGCCTCGTGGCATGTACTTGATATTTCACTTATTATATTCTGCTAAAATGCATCATATTTTTGACTATCTTTCTATCCATCCATCACTATGGTAGTTATTTCCCTAATTGGGTTCTTTGCTTTAGAATCGAATTGCAACTCACATTTTGTCAAATTTCTGTCGTGCTGTAAGTCCTCTTGTAGAAGTGATGGTAAGTCAGCCATTGGAGATGGCAGCAGAGGTCAGATTTATGTGTTCTTCCAGCAAGCTGGGACAGAAAGTTGTGACTTTGCATGTCTTTAGACCTGTAATTTGAAAAAAAAAACGAATCCTTTTTCCATGTTAACATAATGTTATCCAGCCCTGTCCCAGGCTGATTGAGCACCAGTTTTAAGCAGAGATCCCCCAGACCTCATTTCTCATCTCTCCCTGGGGTCTTGGGTTTGTTCAGAAGCCTCCCAGTTGGACGTGTCTGAAAAGCTTCCCCTGGGAGGCATCCTTCCTGGACGCCCACCTACCTCATCATGCTCATTTCCACCACTCGTTTTCATCATCTCACTCTTCTGGTCACTTCCTACAGCTCCCAACCACAGGAGCAGGTTGGGTCGTAGATCCGTTGGTAAAATGTCATCCTTGCCTTTTGGCTCAGCATCCGCATCGTTTCAGAAGCTGCTGCATACACCAGACAGTCTCCACCACTCCTGGAATAGATCCAGAAATACTTGGACTCTTTGAGACTTGGATGTGCCGCAAATAACTTTGTCAGCATAAAGAATATTATCTACTTTCAGATTTTTGTTTTCACACAGTATCATGCCTTAAAAATACTGCTTCTTCATTCTTAAAGTATGAAATGCCAACATTTATATAAAAATTAGTTTTTCCAACTTGCATTGACAGATCTTAACCTAAGTTTCACTCGGAGAAAACCAGTAGCTGTTGGTACAACAGTTGTAGGTGAGCTGGAAAATCGTAGTAAGCAAAAAAGAAAGATTAACAAGTTAGTTGGAGCTGACAGAAACAGAGGACACGCCAGTAAAACCCATTCCCAAAGAGCTGGGTCCTATTACCCTGTCCTCTTCATACGTATGTTGTAACATCATCATGGACTAATGAAATCCACTTTGGCCTCCTTCTAGTTTGACAAACATCTCTGTAGAGCTGCGCTGCCATGTTACTCTGCCAGCCATGCCCTGAAGAACAAGCTTTTGACATTAACATTGTCAGGATGCTCTGGGGAGGAGGCTGTAATCTAGTACTAAAGCTTGAAACAACTCCTTTTGACACGGCCACGGCTCCGCCTGAGAAAGAGCAGAAAACATGCTGTTGCACAAATCCTCTTTTGTTCTGCAGGATAGTTTTCCAGGCTGAAGTGAGAAAAAAACCAAAAAACTTCTTCTCTGGTAAAAAGCTGAAAGTGGCCGTGCAGCGCTAACATTATGTAACCAAATTATGGATAAGAACATCACACTTTAGGCCCCCGAATGTCCGACTCCTAACAAGCAGTCTCTCTCTGTTTGCCGTCTTAAAATGAAGTTGTACGTTTAAGGAATCTTTATGAAAGGGCTAAAGCCCTGAGCAAACCCCCGGCCCACTCCTATCTTGTCTGCCCGAGCAGACCCCTCTTGTCTTCTTTGACGATCATTTTTCCAATTGGGTCAGGCAAATAATTGCTCATCAGCGTGCGTTAATACTGTTTACCGCTCTGTCAGTGGCTGGGATGGCCACAGACTCCTGAGATTAGAGGGCAACATCTGGACAAACAGATGATCATAGGAGTGTGTGTGTGTGTGTCTAAGCCCCAAACACTTGTGTCCTGTGTGCATGGCAAATGAGAACAAAGAAAATCACTCTCCTTGGAGTCATGTTGAGTGAATTTGCCGCATCCAATGCCCCCGTTTCCCCCTTCACCTCTGTCTTTTCTGCCGTATCACTTCCTGGGATCTAAATCTTTGCAGGTCTCACATGTGCCTCTGACACGCTATCTCAGAGCAAGTGTACCTCAGCTCTGCTGACCTAAATACATGTGACATTCGGCAGGAAAGTGAGCTGGAGAGGTGGAGGAGGACGGGTGGGGGTTTCAGTGATTGCTTGGGGACAAGGGAGAAAGAGTAACAAAGATCTAAAAATAGCCCTGGAATTTGGCCTTTATTTTATTTTATTTTTTTACTTTCTCCCAATTTGTGGTGTTTTCCTCCAAATGGCAAATCATGGCAGGGTCTGTATCCAGAAATGACCAGAGGTCACTGATAAAGCATCGTCTCTGATCCTCTGCTGACCAGGTCACACACACACCCACACACACTAATGACCAAGCGTGAGCTCCGTTCTGGCTGTATCTCCTGTTGGTGACTAAGACAGATGAGTGTGCACCAGAGAGCTCACTCAATCATGGCTAATGAGGTCAAAAGGGCATCAAATATTTACAAGAGCACACTCGGCGGTGTACCGTGTGGAGGGGCAGCTGTTTTAACACAGCTACCATCGCCCTGCATCGTATGAATTACACAGATGTGTTGCACGGACGTTTGTGTGAAACCAAGGCTTCGTTTTTGCTTCTGTATTTGTGGTGAAACGGCATGAAAAGCCAAAGAGTGACTGGAGCATGTGGAGCATGTAAACGAGGTGAAAGCCTGTGTAAGTAAGAAACAAGCAGGAGTAAAGCTGATGATGCTCAGGAAAGAGATGGAGAAGCTTTGAAGTCTTTACAATGTGAAAGTCTGACGTTTTAGTTGATTTTCTTTTCTCAAGCTTCCATCAAACTTGTCCCTGAAATGGAGCTGTGCTCAAAACCCGCCCATGCAGAGCGGTAAGGGCAGTATTGGACTAAGCAAAACATGTCTGGTTGTTTAAAGTGGCGTCAGCTAAAGAGAATCATGTCAGAGTTACTGGTAAAGCCGGTGGAGCACGAGGTGTAAGCAGTGCAGGAGGAGTGGAGGTTAGGCAATTTCCATCCCCAGTTTGTTATCATGATTGGGATGATTAGAATCTTGATGTAGGCGCCATGATCGATTGGATCTAATTTGTTCCAGTCTGGCTCAGTCGGTTTTCACAGTGTGGAGCCACATAAGAGATTTAAACATACCACGTGCGGCGCATGAGGTGTTTTTAGGATTGAACTTGTCTGCAGAGCCTAATGATTTTTAAATGATTTTTTCATGATTTGATGATTTTTTTTATTTCAATTGCAGGTCCTGCAGCTGCACACTGCCACTTCTCCTTCTGCAGCAGTCACAGGCAGACCAGCTGCACCAATACTTAACAATTATGGGGAAACTTTTCTTTTTTTTTAGTGCTAGATTATTAATTAGGAACATGAGCCAAATAAAGGGGTTTTAGAGGATTCAGGAGGTCGATACTTGGCTGCTCATCATGAGGCTTGTGTGTGAGTGCATCCTTGAATCGACTGTTCTTCTCTTTAGTACTCTACTACCTTGTATTGCATTAAAGGTACAAAGTAAAGTTATTGAATCAGTAAAGTACAAATTATACAAAAGTAGGATAAATTGTTCAGTTAATTATCAATAAAAAAAGCATGCTGCCTGCTTTGCTCTTTAATAACAGTTTATGTTTGTGTTATATTTATGGTATGCTAGCTTTACATGGCAGACTTTGCACTGGACTTAGCATTTGTTTACTTTTTGAAGGATCCCCAGACAGTGTTGCTGTTAGTTTAGACATATTTATGCACAGTATCTAAACTCTTTGCCCTGTTTTTACCAGAGTCTGGTGAAAGTGAGGCGTTCTTTTGTTGTTGTGTGTTGATGCTTGACAAAGAAATGGCTGTTGTTGCCACCCTGTGATGGTAGAGTAGAATTACTACTAGGTGTTGGTTAAAACTAGATAGTTTCACATCAAATGTTGTTTAAACTATTTAATTACTCATGATATACTGACTTATCAAACATCTGGGAGTCACTTCCCATCTCTAAATGAAATACACTCAGAAAACTTGGTGAACATTTGTCATGTTGCCATCAGGGATGCAAACAATTAATCGATTGTCAATTACATGATTAAAATAAATTAATCGCAATTAATCGTTTTAAGACTGTAATTCCTTGCCAGCCCACATGAGGGCGCGGTTGACTCCAGAAGTCCTTGACGCACATGCAGGAATACAAGAGAAGCTGTCCTCTGACCAAAGACATAATTTATAATATTAAATTAAATTTATTAAAAAATATATAATAATATCATCTTTGTTTGCATTGTTGCTTATCAATTAAATTAAGTTAACAAATTACTTGATCATTTTCATCTTCAGTTGCCGTAGTTGCACATTGTGAGACTTCCACATTAACACACTGGTAAACCATGAATGTCCAGAAGTGACACTGTGTGGTTAAATTTGGTAGTTCATGTTAAACTGACTTGGTTTGGAAAATATCGGTATTGGCAAATATCTAATTTCCAGATATCAAATCCGATTGGAACAGTTCAGTGCATCTCTACAATCCAACACTTTCTTTTTTTAAATGATTGTTTTGTTGTTGGCAGCACTTTTAGCAAACACGCCTACAAATGAGTCTTATCTGACTCCAGTGTCCTCAAGCATTTTCAGTTTTACCAATTTTACTTTCATACATTCTCAGTACAAAAAAACATGTTTGTGACTGAAGTGCTGAAACGAATTGTCATCTATATGACAACTATAGCTCCGCAGCATTTGCAGTATTTCATACATTCAGACGTTTTAAAACAAAAGTTCCTTCAGACAACATCTCCATTTTTTTTCCTTCTGCCATCATGTTCATCTTCGGCATCTGCTGCAGCTTCACTTTCTGAACTTTTCTCCATCTATTTTCACCACTAAACATCTACAAAAACACTGCAGCTCTGGAGCATGCACATGTAGCGCTGAAAAAAGTCCCCCCTTTCAAACATTTTTCCTCTGCGCCACATTCCACACATTGTTTCTTAATTCCGGTAATCAAGCACAGTAGGCCTGCATATTTTAGATGTTTCCCAACCTTAACACACCTGGCTGCACTGAATGGCTCATTTAAAGAGAACTTGATGAAGAGGTCTTTGAGGTGGTAGTTTAGGACCAGAATTGACTTGCACTGGCTTTGACCAATAAAACCAGTAATTTAAGCTATCCAAAAGAAAATGAGAAAAAAGTTTATTCATACTTCCTTGTATTTGGAAAACACATAAATTCAACACTTATGGTCAGCAACAACTTAATAGTGACATAAACTTACATTTAAACACATATGGCGGTAAGATATATCCATCCTCTGCGTGCAGCATCTCAGACGGGTGCAAAGGGTTGTGGATGTTATAAGAATGCAGAAGATACACAAAGACATCCTTGAAATTTCACAGAATGAAGGACTGAGTCCTTTGAAGGATCCTTGAGAGAGCGGCAGTCCATGACATGACACTCCAGAAACAGACCCCATTAAGGATCCTTCCAAGAGGCTCCTTATGTGTTCATCTTAGACTTCTTGCTGCCTGCGGAGCCCCAAAAAGCTGTCATGCACACTGTGTCACTTTGTCATTCATACATGCAACATCAAAGTGCACATAGAATAAAAACACAATAATTGGCAGAAGAATGTCTGAAAAGGTCAAAATCCATGTTAGGTTAGTTTGTTGGCCAAAGGTTCGATACAATCAATCAGTTATAAGTTAAAGGAATCTGACAGCAACCCTGGAATGCCGGACCCCTCCTCAGTCCACACTATAATATATACTTTGTCCTTCTTTGAATATTGTGACTGTGGATATTAAGTCAGCTGTCAGATTGTCTTGTCAGATTCCCGTGCACTGAAACGTTTACCATAAATTACTGTGGTAATAAGAGCCTAAAGATGACAAATCTCCATGAAGCTTTAGGCACTAATCAATGAAAAGTCATCTATCAGGCTGTGATTTGTTCTGCTGATTTCTAGTGCAGATGACCGTTGTAGAGCTGGAACGGTTTTAGAATCTAAAACTGGACTCTTAATAGTCTAAAAGGGAGTTTTTTACCCTTTACAAAAATACAGGCTGTCTATAGTTTTATAAAGTTGCATATTATTTCATATTTAAGTGTATGCACATGTTACCACATAGTCATTACATGCTACTGAAACAGATGCTTGGTTATTAGGGCTGGGTATCACTCCTAATTTCCTGAATCGATTCGCAAGAGCAAAAAATGATTCAATTTTGATTATTTTTGATTCGATTCAATATCGATTCATTTTCAGAAGCAACCTTTGAACAGTGTGTATTCTATATACATTTAGTATTCATGTTTTCACTAAAAAATGTCCAGCACAGGCTTGTCACAAACATAACTTTTTGTTCTGATGTTACCCTCCAGCTGTGGTCAATCCTGCAAGGTTACAGATGAATTAAGATATTTGTATGGTTTATGTGACATAGTTTATCATATATGTTTTATCATATACGGAAATAATATTTCAGATTGAGCAAAGGATGAATGGGTGAATGATTTGTTCTTTTATAGGTTGGACTGCATTAGCATATTTTCATATTTCTGACAAGTACCTTTGGAGATGGTTGATGTCATGTGTAGTACATCTATTAAGTGTGTGCCTACAGCAGTTCGTCTGCAGGCTGAGATTTGGGAGGTTTATTCATGATGACAGTTTTTCTGTGTGAGCAGTTAGGAACATCCGTCCTTTCGCACATGTACATGCACAAAAGTCAAGAGGGTCAAGTTACTGTCTGACAGATGAGTGCTTAGTACAGTTCTCCCCCAGTAGTCTGTATGGTAGAACAGGGATGGGGCTGTAAAATGAAAAAGGGGGTTGATAGGAAGGAAGTTTATGCATGATAGCTATGAAAAGTTATTGCTTTCCCTTAATGGACTTGATATGTGCTTTCAAAAGCAACATGCGCAAAAATGAAGTGTTAAGGAAGCAACATGTATCAGTATGTGTGGATACAGTTGAGTTTTCAGTAAGTAATGTTAAATAGTTACATTTGTCTCATTTATTAGGTTAGTTCAGGTTCAAACACTGGGCCTGTTCACGTCCTTTTTAAAAAAAAAGTTTTTCAATTATTTAATCACTGCAGTGTTTTTCAAGTAAAGTGTCACACTTCCTAGTAGGGCTGGACGCTTATGGAAAAAATAATAATTATGATTATATTGATTGATGTTGAAATCAGAATTAAAATACGTGATTATTTGTTGATTTAAAAAAAAATGTTTATAGAACCACCAAAACTCAACCTTGTATCTTTTTTAAAAAAAAACAAAACAAAATAAATTAGAAACAAATAAATTAGTCAAATAATAATATATTTAAATAATATTGAATAGCTAGTCTGTAAGCATTCTCTTCCTATACTCCCTGCAGCTGCTTCCTATAACTCCACCTGTCTGCTCACTTCAGGATTCTTCTGGCTTCAGTGATGAACGAAAATTGACAATATGTAAAAACAATATATAAAAATAAATAACCACAATCTACATGTACTCCTGTAAAACTTACAACATGCAAAAAAAGAACCAATAACAGCCAAAAACAAAACCCAAAGTACTCTTTAAAGTACTTAGAAGATATGAATCGTTTTTTTTCTATTATAGTGTTTTTATGATCGTGAGAATTCCATTATTTGTCCAGGCCTACTTTCCCGTTTCACTGCTCATCTGCTTCTTAAGATTTTGTTTTGTTACTTGTTACTATGAAGAAAATAAAACTGAGATTAAATTAAACAGGTGAATCTCATTCATTACATTTTTTACTTGAGTATAGCTCAGTTCAGCCTTATATAACATAGTGTTCTCATCAGTTTTCTCGCAACATTATGTGACACATAATATCGTGTATGTATATATATATATATATATATATATTTTTTACTTTCAGAGGTCTTCACTAAGGGTGTGTGGTGGTCAGCATCATTATCTCACAGTAAGAAGTTTACTGGTTTGAATCTCAGGGGGTCTTTCTAGTATAGTGTGCGCATGTGCTCTCCGGGTAGTCCAGCTTCCTCCCTGGTCGTTGACACAATATGTCAGTTCCACTAGGAGAAACTTGATGATCATGTGTTGTTTTTTCTCCATTAAACTAAAAGAAACATGATGGACAGGATCAGTGTGTGTTTGAAAAAAATAGCTTAAAATTCACCCTATAGTTTGGTGAAAATGTGGCTTAAGAGTTCGGAGATCATTTTTCCTCTTACTCTTTAGCTTCCAGTCTAAGTTTCCATTGTTTGCTTGTTTGTGATCTCCTCTAAACGTAGAACTTCTCCTTGTTTGTTTAATTTTTCTCTGATAATTGTTGCAAGAATTAGCAAGAGATTCTGTTGTTGATGGATGTCAATTTCTGTTTTGCACAGGGACTGGAAAGTTTCATTTCTTGCAGGATTAATATGGCAACAAATATATTTAATTGCACCTTAGGGAAATTTTACTAGCTCCACTGCCGCGCCTAAAACAATCATTGCAATATGCAATTTGTAGATATAAAACGTAGCAAAGGAAAATCTGGAAAAGAAGGAAAAACAATCATTTTTATTAAACACAAACAAGCAGCGTTTTTCACTCTTAGATATTCAGCCTACCTGCTTTGTCCATGTATTTTTACCAACACTGTGCACTGTTCTACTCATTCTAATATTTTGATCTATTTTTCTAGTTCAGATAGCATTATTTGCATTTAAAACCTAAAATTTTTTTTATTTTGCCCTGTTTGATTTATTTCTCCTTGCATTTATTTTTTGAAAAAGTTGCCTTTTTAAAATCGGCAGTAAGTCCTTACAGTTGGGGACATATCATGATATTACAACCACAACCTGTCTCCTTGACATCCCCCACAGTTACGTGCGAAAAGGTACTTAGTTTGCTCAACCATCAAGGTGAAATAATGTGATGCTGAGTGCTGCATGCCTGAAGCTTCCTCCATGCTCCTTCAGGCCTGGTTAGCCATCACTGCTGTAAGCCGAGTAAGCCCAACACACCACACACACAAACACAAATAAAAAAAAAAAAGAAGCCCAACCACCAGCTGACAATGCCTGTAGCTCTCACTTGCAGACAAATAGCTTGTGGATGCCGTGTGCAAGACATCAGCAGTCCTCCCAGCGCTGTTCCATCTAAGATTCATGTGGTGCGTCAGAGAGAAAGGGCAGCCAAAGAGCACCTCCCAGAGGTTCTCTCCCTGTTTAATGCTGCGCCACACCTCTGCAGGGCTCCTCTTACATCCCTTGTCTGTTTTCCCATCATGCCGCCTCTGGATCCCTTAAGTTTTACACTTCATTGCTTCAAATAACAATTAGCCCTTTTTCTGTGCTCGGACGGAACCTGAAGCACCTCTGCAGGCCAAGCCAGTACAGTAAATATCCAAGAATGAGGATGGATGCGAGAAGCAGCTTTTGTCCGAAGCGCCTTGAGGAAAACAACAACTTACTGTAGGTCTGTTTTCTCTTTAGACAGGGGACGAAGGAAAGCTTGAAGTTAGGACCAGAAGTTTCAAGCGTCAAAGGGCTGTCAGAGAAGAACGAGGCTGGGTTGAAGAAGACTGAGTTAGGAGTGGAATGGGATAAAGTAGAGGCACGTTAGGCAGATGAGGAATGGGGATGCCAGGCAAAGTGGCAGGGCAGCGGAGGAAGACGGTGATGTAGTGGTAGAGGGGGGGAAGAAAGAGGGAGAGTGGAGGAATAATGGATGAAGACAATGGAAGTGCATTAGAGCCTGAGGTGGCATGTGTGTCCCTTTGGGAAAAGGGCTTTCTGTGGTCTTATATGCACTTATTTCATGTTTAGACATAAGCTGCCATGAGCCGGTGTCATTTTCTCCTGTAGCCACACCTCTTTTTTACAGATATCCTTTCTCTTGGGAACCTTTCCAAACAACACAGTCTTTTTAAGTCTTTCCTTCTAATTTTACTGACAAGAAGTTAAATAACATGCTCACCAAGGCCTGTCGCGTCCGACATTTACCTCTCGGGTTTTGTTTTCTGCAACCCTTCTTCATTCGAGGGGTCTCGGCTCACTGATGTCTTAACATTTTGTAAAGTCATGGTTCAATCATATCGGGCATTAGGTAATGCGCCTTATTTTCCCTCCCCTCTTGAATGAGACTCCGCCCCTTACTCTGCCGGTCTTCACGAAGACAGTTCCCTCCCAGGGTTACTGTACTTGTGGGTTGAGTTGAAGACTAGCGAGGCCAGTCTGTGACGTAGAAGAAGTAAGGAAGTAGAGTCCGATTGTAAAATATGCTTCATTTAAAAGTTTTTGACACGAAATTATTCTTAACAACCCCAGGGTGTTTTTTTGTGTTTTTGCTCTTCTCTTGAGTTAAAACAACCCAAAATACAATTCATAGCACTTTAAAAAAGCACCAATTTTGCATGAAATCACCCCTTTAAAGACCATTGCTGATGTCTTTCCCCCTTGGCGTTGTGTTAAGATCCATGAAAATGCTCCACACCAGAAAAAGGCCAAATCTTTTGCTTCTTTACCAAATTTTTAGACCTGTTAAAGACCATCTTATACTTTCAAAATAAGTATTTATTTTTTGACTATAAATTATTACAATTAAGGTATAAGCACTTTTTTGAGGCAGATCCCATCTAAACCATGCACTGTTATATGTCTGTAAAAGATAGTCACAGTAAAGGGTTTAGTCACCTCAAGTTTCGCCCACGGCAGCAAAAATCATATTTTACCCACCCGTCTTCCTTTCAGCTACTAGCCGTGGCCTTTTTCACACCCACACGAGTCCACGCATTCACACCCACACATGCTCTCATGTGGCCCCCAGAGAAGCCTGTCACTGTGAGTGGCCCTCTGCCACAGGAGGATAAACTACCTGTCACGGCGACGACTTTCTGTGGAATTCATATCAGAGGCAAAACAAAGGAGGCTCTGAGGTCACGGGGCATCACTCTTAAATTATTTATCCTCTGCTTCCTCCTTCCGTCTCCTTTCTGCCTGTCGCCTACTTTGTTCTGCCAGCTCACAACAAGGGCAACCGTCAGCCGCTTTCCCAGCTCCAATTTTTGAAGATGCAAAGTAAATAAACGTTGGGAGTCCAAAATGAAGCAACCGTAGAAAAGTTACTCGCTTGCTGGTGTGTACAGTAGGTGATGCTCGGGATGCTGAGTCAATCATGTGATGAGGTTGAGGAGGGGCAGTGCATGTCCTTACTTCTGTCACAGCATCATGAATTTTTAAAATACCCCCCCCCCCTCCAACTTGTTGTCTGGTCTCTGAGTGCATAACTGATCAGCATCCTGGCAGCTGCACGTTTGCATCCACTTACCGCTCATCTCTGAGTCGCCTCTGGCCACGACCGACTCAATTAATGCCATCACTCTTTTTGTTTTCCACCTCCAGAAACAGTTGTCCTCCCTGGGCCTGACCGACGCCTGGGACCAGAAGGTGGCGGACTTTTCCGGGGTGTCGGAGAAGGGAAAAGGGAAGCTTCACCTTGCCGGCGTCCTCCACTGGGCTTCCCTGGAGCTGGCTGCTCAGGCTGGGGACGAGGAAGCCGAACTGGAGGAGGAGGACGTAGTGGGGCCAAAGGTGTTCTACGCCGATCACCCGTTCATTATCTGCGTTCGAGACAACGCTACCGGGGCGCTGCTGCTTCTAGGAGCTGTAGAGCATGTAGAGGGGGAGGCCTTTCATGACGAACTGTAGACTCTCTTTTCGTGTCTCTTCTCCTTTACGCATTCCCTCCCTTGTTTCTAAATGGAGACGTTGTCAATCACCGTAGTGCGCTATCACAACAGTGCCTGGCTGTCATACATCCACACTGCAAAGTCTTAACTCCGACTGACACGACACTGCCTTACCCGACACTTACACAGAGCGACACCTACGCCGCATATATAAATGATAATACTGTACCAGACGGATACAGCAAAAGCTTGATGGAGTTTCTGTTCCTACAGGTGCGCACACACACAAACACACGCACACACACACACACAAGGACTGAATGATCAAGTCAACACAAAACGACAAACACTAGCAGAGGCGGTTAGACTAACAGGAGGTACCGCCGCCTCAGCGGAGAACTTTAACAAACAGAAGCTGGCATTGACTCCTCCCTGGAAAACCAACACTTGGCCAGGTGTGTGTGTTGACCGGCAGATTGAGGGTGACCGTGTGGCCGCTCTCCGAACTGCCGGGGACCGGCGGCGGCGGGGTCCCCAGGGCTGCGTCTGAGGAGGAATGATGGATCAGCCGAGTGCTTATTGATGAGCCAGCTTGATGCTAATGACTATAATGCGTTACTGCGCTTGTCAACAACGCAGAGGTCGGGAAACCTTTTAATCTCCCGCTGCCATCGGTGATCAGCGACGCCGTTCTCTTTAAAACAAACACGACTGACACTGTTTGACTACATGCAACAAGTTTATCTTCAGAACGATTATAGCAGATTGAAGTTTTAATGATTGGGACATGTCTAAGATGAATAAAGCTGCTCTTTGGTCTCTTTTTACTTTGGCTTCAGTATCCCTATCTTCACTTGTGTTTTGATGTCGAAACAATCAGGAGTCAGGACTGACACAGCTCCATCCTCCTGACAGCACAGATGTAAGATTAAACAGGACACTATTTGTCTTTTTTTTTATACTTCTACCACAAGATGAATTGGCTCCCGCTGAGCCGTGAGAGTGCATGGGAGTAGATTTAAAGCTCTAAACAAGCATCAGTTACTGAGTTTCACTGGCAATACATGACAGAGTTGGAGTGCTGAGAAAGTGTAGCAGCAACTTTGTCAACAAACTCACCAAATGCTTCCAAGCAACCACAGGCCAAATGTTTCTTCCATTTCCACAAATGAATAATTGAGAAATAAAATATACGAGTAAGGAAAGGAAAACAGTCTCTTCTTGCCTTTCCTCTAAAGACGATGTTTGCATTTTAGCATCTGTGCTGTTCTCCGTGTTTTATTTAAAGAGCCCGGACATCTCCGTCCATCTGTGCAGACAAAATATTTGTAGTATATGACGCTCTTATATTCCAGATGTCTTGAAAGCCCATTAAGAAACCCTGAAAAAGGAGTGCTGTGTATTTTGTGAAAGTGAAAATGTAAACCTGTGCTGCATCTGTCGTCTTCTGTTGTTACAGTGAGGATCTCTGTCTAGACACACAGCTGGCCTGTCTGATTCACTGCATTCAACAAAATCTGTTCGAGTAACACTCCAGTATTCTGGCTTTGTTCTTAAATTAGCCTTCTTGCACAGTTCTGCTCAGCAACAACGTGCATTGCTGCAATTGTCTCTCCGTAGTGGCCTCATGTGCAGCTCAGCCCCGTAAAGGTTACTATACGGCAGCTACGAGCCTGCATGCTCAATTTAGACAGGCCGATGATGGATCTGAGGATGTCTGCTGTGAACACATCAATCCTGCTTATTCCAACTCCAGCTCCCAACTGACTCGCCTTCACATTTTATTCAGGTCAGAACGCTGACAAACATGCATCTCTACATCAGCTCACAGGTAGCCAAACATAATCTGACTTGTAAGGAAAAGGTAAGAGAAATCATTTACCAGTGCTGTGGAGGAGCCATATGTTCCACTTATCAAGCCTTCTAGGGTTTAGGTAGTATTTATGAATACTTTGGTCAAAACAAAGCCCTACATGGCCTAATTTTAGCTCATCGGGAACTTTTAATGCAGTGGTTGAAGATGTCCTCGATGTGACAGCTTTATATTTTCCTCTAAGCTGTATTATGCACCACTTTGTGGTGTTCCAGGAATAAAGCAGGACATCCACAAATTGGCGAGCAGCTGGAGTCACGGTGAAGCCTAAACAGGATGACTATGACTGTGACGGGAACTTTGTGGCAGCTTCTTGTTGTTTATCATCCACAAGAAACTAGTTCAGAATAGTCCCAAACGGCAATCTGATATGTTTATAAGCACGGCACCTTCGACAGCCACTTTCCTGCTTAATGCTAAAAGAAATAACAGAAAAACATCAAGAATAATACTGTCAGAGTTTAAGAAAAATAGTCCTATAGTTTTTTATCCAAGATAATAACTTAGTTACACGTATTAGAATAAATTTCCTTTCGAATTACATATATTTAACCTTTAAGTTTGATAGAACATTTACTGATGCTTTAATTCAACCAACATTTAACATAAAAAAAATGTCACTGCACTTTCCAACTGATTAACATGAAATGATCCCCAACCCAAGACGACTGCTTAAGACTATTTTCTGTGTAAGGGAACACTTTTTAAATGGCCTTTACTCTAAGAGGATTCCCAGTTGTGTCAGGATTTCTTTTTCTTTGGTCCAGTTTCAGCTAACTGTTCAGGCAGTCTAAGTTAACTGTATTATGACCCCTCCCTGAAGTCTTGACAGCAACTTTTGCCTTTCATGGGGAAGAGGAAATCAGTAAAGTTTTAAGGGAATTTATTGTTTGATTGTTGCTTTTAAATAAAATATGTCAAAGTGGGACTGTGAACTTCCTGTCTTCCTCTGCTGCCGCATGTGACGGGTTCGACTTCTGGTCAAGTCAAGTGGTGGAATAGAGAGCTAGACATAGAAAGAGCACTCAAAGCAAAGTCATCCCAATTACAGTGCAGTACTTACCCTTTCGAGAAAATCAGAGAAGTGTCGGAGCTGGGGGTCAGTCTTCTGAAAGAGACACTACAGGGGTGCCTCCATTTTTGCTTTGCTGCTGTTAAAAGCTTGAGATGGGTCACGGGAAAGATGCAGGCATGTGATACATGGAAACATGTTTCTTCAGCTGTAGAGATCACTTACTGACATTTGGAAAAGTCATTCTGACTTCCAGCTGCTCCGGGCCATTCCTATGCACGTTCAAAGTGACAGTACATGGAATCTGAGAAAAAAGGTGTATGGCAATTCGGTTTTATTTGATGACGATGACTTTTCTGAGCTATCCTAAATAAAACTAAAATCACTTTTATGTATTTATTTATTTATCTTGGAAAGGATAAACAAAATTATCATTAAAATGTAGAAAAGCTGGTGCAAGGACTGGTATGAATAAATGGAGAATAAATAAAAAAGAGTATCAAACATACGAGATTCTTAAATGTTGCTCGACTGATTTGAGTCTTATCTTTGGTTGATTAATGCCTCTTCCAGTAATCTATCTTTGTTTTTTTAGTTTTATTTTGTTGTTTTCCTGTTTGTGAAAACAGTGTGCCATCAGTCAACCAGACCTTTGCTATGGGCTCATTAATTATTTTCAGTGGAGTTGTGTTGTTGCCAAATCAGAGTTTAAACCTTTGCATTCAAACATATAGGAAAATAAATAGAAAATATATATAATCTTCTCAGAGGGGAGGTTGTTAAAGGCTATTTTATTGCAGCCAATCAGCGCTGGGGGCAGTATGGCTCTTGGTAGCCCGAGACACTCACGCACGTGCTCATCCGTCATTACCGTTAGCAGGTGCTAAACTTTTAGCACTTACAGTAAAACAGGTTTGGCTTTA
>JAVQJG010080579.1:0-13534 GCA_036024015.1 Craterocephalus amniculus | reverse complement strand
GAAGGGCTCCAGGTCAGAAATAAAGATGAAAAAAAAACACCAAAGTCACATGACAACACAAGGTAAACGTTGTATGAGGCCACATTTTGCACATGCACACACAGGGAGAGCAAAGACAGACTTTCCTGCCTTGACTCACCAAAATAAATATTTCATAAGAGTCAGGAAAAACATGAACAAATTGATTCGACATGCTCAAATACCTGCAAAGGAAATACATTTTCATTTAAACAACAGTTCTTTTTTAAGCTTTTGATGTTTTGTTCTTCTTTTTGTAGTATGGTCTGTGCTTGAGCGTGTGCTTGGGGAGTGTTGGCACGCTGCTACAGAGCTATCAGACTGAAGGCTCCTCATCACTGAGTGGATTAGTGTTCATGTCTGAAGCCACTTAGTGGAGTTTAGACAGGGCTGCTGAGTGGCACCTGAGCCACATTTCCCCTTAAGCCCTGCCACGCCAAACAGCAGGTATGTGGTGCCGACTGGCCAAACCCCCTGTCAGGCATTCTCTGGATGCCTGCAGCTGTGCCAGACGCTGGGGGATGAGGTGAAGAGATGGGAGAAAAATTTGTGTATGAGAAGGAAGCTGATCCTGAAGAAGGACATATTAAAGAATTGAAATTGGAGGATTTGCTTTCTTGTGGAAAGGTATGACCAAATTGATACCACACTCTTGTCAGTATGGCAGAAAAGATCAGGACACTCACAGCTCACTTGACTGTGAAAAAGAAAACAACTATTTGCTTTTACAACTCACTAATATGCACATTGAAAAAAGTGTCAAATAATACATAGTTATATGTAATATAAAAGCAAATTTCTCTTCTCGTATTATGTTGCAAGATTATTTCCATTACTGCCACTGTTATGGCAACAAAAGATGCTCAGCTACGTTTTGGAGCATATATGTCATAACCGCTCTATAGTCTAGGTTGTTAAGCAAATTAACTCAGACTACTAAAGGAAGACAGCTAAAAACCCGGCCGCTTGGTTGGTCACCTGAGACGGGTAAGCATTGTGTTGGCTAATGTCACGGTTAACATCATGAGATTGTCGTTGACTGTAACTGGAAATGACCGAAGTCAGCGCCACTTTATACAAAGTTAGAGCTGTGCCAAAGCCTATCCACCCTGGCCCTCAAGCGCCGCTTTTTGTGAAGTAATTCTTAGTAAAACCACATTCTCTGTCTTTTGTCATTGCATACATGGTGATATTTATTCTGCACTACTTTTCTCTCTTTTTTTCACTTCAAAGATTAACAAGTGGATGGGTTTTTTAAAAAACATTCCTGCTCAATGTCAAATTCTGCTCTTTTGCTATGGGTACGTTTGGGATAAACACAGAGAGAGGGATTTTATTGGATTAAAATTACAATAAGCATATCTCAGTTTCATCGCTCATGGTCTGCTTTCATGTTTCAGGAGAAGCAATGATGGTAGGAAATATTAAGTGAGGTATGTTACTGAGTATACAAAGGAAAAAATTTTCCACTTAAATCCAGGCCAAAACTGCATCTTCTTTTACTCTTTAGTTTTTTTTTTGTTTTTTTTTAATCTGTAGATGCTTACAGTATGATATACAGACTGTAGAAGTGTAACATTAAAACATGAATCTGGACAGTTAGTAGATATATTGGCCAACGGACCATTGACAAATTCCTCCTGTTTAATAACAGATTAACATCAAATAAAGTTAATGCATTTATTATAACACTCTTCTCATATATGTGGACAGTATCAGAATAGATCATTGATCCAGAGCATTTCTTTTAAAATATTTAAAGACAAACAAATATTATATATATATATATATATTACACTGATGGAAATGTGGCCCCCTCTGATGGTCAAAAAGCAGAGCAACTATGGAAGATTTTCAATGAACTTTGGCGCACTCTGTTGAATATAAAGAAGTATTTACCAGAGTTGTACCTCTAAATGTATGTTTTATGTTTAAAGGCATATAGATATTCACAAAGAAGCAATCCGGACTAACAGAGTAAAAAATAAAGAAGGTGTAGTACGTTTACAGAACAGAGTGGGTTTTCTTTGTATATATATTCGATTTCATGTACTTCCCTGAAGTCAAATGAAAACCGTTTTTTTTTTTACATGAAACCTCTTTCATTTTCCCTTCGCTGTATCTGAATCAAATATTTGCATTCTCAGTAGTGATATGATCTTAGAAGATGTGATAGCGACTCACAGTTGTTGATGTAATAATTCTAAATTATGATGATTCTCAAAAACACCCAGCAACAAAGAAATTTAATTATCATAAGTATTCCTTTCTAGAACCATGCAAAACAAAGTAAATTTTATTTTATTTTGACTTTGAGTAAGCAGGACCAAAGAGACCAAAAAGGTAAGACTGAAATGGAAAGATCTACAAAGATTTCAGCCGGTGCAACAAAATGTCAAGACAGAGGAAGTGTAAGGGTAGCAGACGAAACCACAGACAAACTGTAATTGCCGATAGTGGTCATGGCGACAACAGGCATTTTGACTTCTCCTTCAAGTATAAGGCGGATGTGCAAGCATGTCCTGCTTCTCGTTCTGACTTGTCAAAGAAACTGTGGTTACACCGAGTAACTTAGTAATCAGCTTCACACAATATGGTGCACACATTTGAGACATTATGTTCTCAGGATTTTCTTCATTTGTTTACACCACTCGAGATCGTAAACCTATGGTTTTATAAAATAGTCAAAGAAAAAAACAGTCCTGCACATCGAACTACAGTTATGTAAAGTGCAAACCTGCTTTTTATAAAACATATTTGATCTCAAATAACAACACACTCCTTCAGATTATTACATTTCCATTCATACCTGTGAAAGCAAATACTATTTCAAGAAGAGTAAAAGAAGAACTTGAAAAATAGTTTATTTTAATCTCTGAAATAGCCTTGATCAGCATTAAGTAAAACAGCTGTGCACAGTGCTAAAGAATTAATACACTCACTGTCCACCTTATTAGGTTCACCTTGCTAACCTGCTTGTGCCCATTTTTGTCTTCAGAACTAATTCTTTATGGTATTGATTCAACAAGGTGTGGGAAACATTCCACAGAGATTCTGCTCTCTAGTTTCAATGTCCCAAAGATGCTCTGTAGGACTGGGATCTGGTGACTGTGGAGGCCACTGGAGTACCGACTGATTGTAGTAATGGAAATAAAGATTTATCAGATCAACATGACTTTTTTCAGTCTGTGTGAGCCTCAGTTTTCTGTTCTGTTCTGGTCTTCTACTGCTGTAGCCCATCCTGCTTCAAGGTGGGACTGTTTTGTATCCAGAGAGGATATTCTGCATTTCCTGGTTATTTGAATTAATGTTGCCTTTCTATCATCTCCAACCATTCTGACCATTTTCCTCTGACATCAACAGGTCATTATGGTCCAGACCACTGCTGCTTGCTGCTGTACTCTTTTTTTAGACCATTCTCTGTAAACTCTGGAGATGGATGTGAGTGAAAATCCCAGCACAACTCAGACTAGCTTGTCTAGGACCAACAACCATGTCACATTCAAAGCAATTGAACAGGTGAATAGTAAAGTGGCCAGTAAGTGTCACATTTGCTTTTAGCAGGCGGTGACAGACTGACTCAAGTCCATTAGGACTGTATAGCAGGCTGTATATTTCTGTACTACTGACATTGATTTAAGTCATTTCAAGGTCTAAAGAGAAAAAAAGCCTTGGGAACCAGTCAATAAGTTTTACTTATCTACGAGCAGTTTCAATCTGGCTTTCGTCCCCGTTCACAGCACCGATACTGCACCCCTCAAAATTTCTGATGACCTACTCATGGCTTCAGACTCTGGACTACTTTTTTACTCATTCTCCTAGACCTCACAGTAGGTGTCAACAGCATTTCCTATGCCCCTCCTTTTTATCATCTTCACCTCTCTCTCGGCCACATCCTTCGTAAATATAACATCAAATTCTCTACATGGATGTCACTCAACTATAAACCATCTGCCTCACTCCTGCCAACCTCCCTCACCCTCTGTCTCCAAGAAACCAGTCTTGGTTATTATCCAACTTTCTAAAACCGAAGTCCTCTTGGTAGGCATAACTATCACTCTATCCCAAGCCAATCATTTTTTCATTACCCTTGATAGCTCAACTGTCCTTCCCTCCCATCAGTTTTAGAGTCTGGGTATCATCCTCAACAGCAACTTTCCTTCTAGTCTCACAGTAATAACGTCACCCAATCCACCTATCCACCTGCGTAACAGCTCTCATCTCTGTCCCTCCCTCACTTCCCAAACTACCGCCATCCTTCTTCACAGCCTGATCACATCCTGCATTGACTAATTCACTTCTTTTCACCAGTCCCTCCAGAAACTGTACCTCCTCCAAAACTGATCAGTAATTCTGATTAGTCGGACCCCCATTGCTCACCCTATCACTCTCATCTTGGTATAACTCAATTGGCTCTCCAGCAAACAAAGAATAATCTTCCAAATACTTATCCCATTCAAGGAACTCCATAACATGGCTCCATCATACATCTTGGATCTCCTTCATCTAAACACCCCTTCCCGCTCACTATGTTCCTCCCAGACCCTCCAGCTTTCGCTTTCCCTGCATGTCTTGTAACATTAGTCGCTCTGCTCCCCATCTCTGGAATTCCCTCCCTCCTTATCCATGTACAGTGGACTCTCAAAACTCATCTGTTTAGACAGTCTTATTCCACCTAAGTCATATGCACCTTTCCAATGTCTATTTATGAAAGACATTTATAATTTCAAATCAAATGAATGTGAATTAAAAAGTATATAAAAAAGGAAAGGTTGAAAGAAAAATGTTACAGAGTTAAAAGTTCTGATTTAGTTTCCATGTCAAGTCTAATGCAGAGTTGCCACATCACAAATAAACAATGTGCTGCTACGGGCATGAAGCCTGAAACCACATGAGAACATCAGATAGTGAGAAGCCTCTCCTACAATGAGTCAGAGATTTCTGAGAACTTATTGGCAGCCTTGGGCTGATGGTGTAAATGTTGTAGCTGATACTGTAAGCGCACATAGATTCAGTAGAATTCTAACATCAAGCTTCTGAAAATTCATCTTCCCTCAGTTTCATAACTCTGAGAATATGAATGACAAAACCTGTCACTGGAAACTTTGGTTTCTGTGGTTTTCCAGATTTAAATATAATTTTTGGTTGGATCTTTTTTAACCAAGTATCAGCTGTGTTTATGTTACTAGACTGTCCACTAAATCTCTACAGGCTACATATCTAAAGAATTAAAGTACTACTGCATGTTATTGACTGATGCCTGGTAACTATTGCCTAATGGTGCGTTCAGACCAAAAGCAGCGAGACGCTCTCGCTGCTCAAAGTTGGACGCTGGATGCAAATCAGACGCTTGACATTTTAGATCAAAACGGTCAAAACTTTCGCTGCTTGACGCGGAGCGTCAACCAATCAGCGCAGCTTAGCTTTAGCTTTAGCAGATATGCTACGAAGTAACGTCGGGAAGCTGTTCTCATTATTTAACGAAAGACAGACATGGAGGACAGACTAATCATGCCCGTCTGTGCCCAGCCTGTCATTTATGACCATAACAGGAGCAAAAAGGACCGTGTGGAGCAAATAAATCAAGCCGAACATTACATCCGCCATTGTAGAGAGAGAGAAAAAAAGGAAAACATCCGGGTCCTGCAGAGGAGCATCGAGGGCATTTGGAGCGTCGAGACCGTTTTGATTTAAAATGTCAAGCGTCTGATTTACAAGCATCCAGCGTCCAACTTTGAGCAGCGAGAGCGTCTCGCTGCTTTTGGTCTAAACGCACCATAAGTGGTACAGGAAATAGTTAGAAAGTTAGAAAGACTAAGTCTTGCACTGGTTTAGACGCTCTTGCTGCAGGATCTTTTTTCAACACCCATCAACACTTCATTCAGGTATAGCTAAAATTCTGTCTAAAATGCAATTATTCCTAACAAATCAGATGACTTATCTCTCTGCTCTTTTATGTTGGTAGATTTAACGAAACAAAAATATTTGACAAACATAAAGACCACAGATAATCATCATTAATGCTGTCACCTTTGCATTTAATTCCTTTACCTATAAAACTGTTTGTGGTTTTTTGTTTCTCTGCTTACTCTTCAACATGCTTTCTAAGTCATTCCTAACCTTTTTTCCTCCTTTCACACCCCCTCCCCACCTCTGTTGTAAGATAATACATTTGCAGGCTGAGTGATCTATTGATTCTCTGAACCCCAGCACCCTTCAGAAAGGTAATTTTTTGAGAAGGAAAGAAGATTAGACAGAAATGCAGCACATTTCAAGGTTAAAAGGGCTCTCCCTGCTTTACTTGTCAATGGAAATATCACTGCTCTGTAATGATGGTGGTGTGAGATGAGTAAAAGCACAGAGCTTTTCCCTTACTATGCTGTTATTTTTCTCCTCTTTCTATACAATTTCTGAAGCCAGGATGGAGGCTGAATTCGAATACGATGAAATCGACCATGCATTACGAGTTCTATGAGTCCTTCGGCCCAAGAAAAAAAGCTTCTGGAGAAGTAAGTTTTTATGCGCAGATATAATGTCATCCTTAACCTGACCATTGTTTCCCGTTCCATGTCAGGACACATGGAAATGTATCACTCACTGGCATATTCTGACTCCTTAAACAATACACTTTTATTTATATATATTTCATTTCTTGAATTTCACTAATAATTACTTTTAACTACATTAAAGAAACACAAATCCAATGAGGGAGAAAGCTCACTCTTAAGAGATGAGCCATCTCATTCAAGAAACCAGTGGGAATCTTAAAGAAAACCATTTTAAATCGGTGTATTTGTAGGTTATTTTCCGTCTATTACAATTGTGTTTAATATTTTATTTCTATGTTTCTTTTAAATGTAAAAAAATATTTGGATGTTTGTAAAAAGTCAGTTTTCATGTCTAACTCACCAAACAGCTTTTTAAAGCTATGGCTCGTTTCCCTGAGGGGGGAATTAGTCAGAATTCATGTCTTAATCTGTTTTCAGTCAAGAGAGACCACTGAACATGGCAACTGTTCTGAAACAAAACAGACTTATCGCTGCACTTTTATGATATGAGAGATTTATGTTAAGCAAAGCAAAAGGGAGAGATTTAGAGGGGAAACCTTGTGTGGGCAGCAGCAACATTTTTATTTCAAATTTCCAAACACTTGACCCTTCTTTAGCGAGACCTGATGGTTTCTGAGTCCATAACTCTGATCAAGCTCATGAGTCTGCACTTCAGATTTATGGCTCCACTGGTACACCATTATTCTGCACCATCAACCACAGATTCCATTCATTGATTAATTAATTACACAAAAAAAGCTTAAACAGAGGCAATGTCAGGTCTTTGATCAGTGAGCTTATGATTATTTATCATTTTAAACAATCAACTGTCAAGCCAATAATTTGCATTCATTTAAGTTATTAAAATGGTAAAGTAAGTTTCTGTTGGCTTGAATTGTAATGTGATTAAGGAATTTTCTTCACAACAGCCTGACCACTGCTCAAAAGATGGAAATAATGTGAATAAATGCAGCCACGCTCGATAACATCATAACTCCCAGCATTCAGTTTCCAAACTGACATAGGCTACTGCCAGCATTTTTTTACATCATCTTTAATTGTCTTCTTAGTCAGCAAAAAAGCCACGTGCTGTCAGTTTCTCCTGAAACTTTCTGCGGTTGCTTTAGGATTTCTAAAAGTTTTGATTGTATCCTTTCACTTTTGAATGCGCAAGTCAAAAGAAGATTTCTGACTGTGCAAGTTCGCAATTATATAAATAAATAAAATAAAAAAAGTGGGAGCAGATTTCGTCGCAACTCTGCATTTACAAAACTGCTAATCAAAAGTGCATTTTTGGCCTGGCACTGAATGAAACGGGTTTCTGTCTGGGTTCAAGCCTGCTTTAATGCACTTAACTCTATGCAGAGGTAAATAAAAGGTACTGAATGAGTTTTCAGTGTTGAATTATAATCAACATTGAAAGCAGCCTCAGTAAGCCCCGCAAAGCCCAACATGTCATCTGTTTACTTTGGCAGCAATGCTTTCAAGGCAGCTGTCGCTCCTCCTGCCAAGAGTCCGATTAAGTTTGGAAAGGTAGGAGAGATGAATGGGAGATGAAAGTGAAAAGGAGGTGATAGAGGCAGACGGGAGGGACAGTGGAAAGAGCGATGGAAAATTAGAAATAAAGTTAAGAAGGTGAGCAAAATTAATGAAAAAAAGAGATAAAATGTCTCCAAAAGAAGTTGTGAGACAGATAAAGAGGTGGATGAGACGGGGAATAATTTTATATTCACATCAACAGATCTAAAACCAAGGAGCCCTATGTCGTCTGCTTCTTTCCTTTATCTTTCTATTTATTCTTTCTCTCTTAGCCTCTTTTCACCTGTCCCTTGGGAAGAGGGATAAGTCTTTATTAAAACAAATGGGTCTTTGTGAAAATGCTGCACTTATCTATAATAACAGACAATCAAAGAAATTCTACTGTTTCCTGTCAAGGGGCTGATGGTGGCCATCTTGGCCTTGAACTGCAATCGCCAGAGAGAAGAAAAATACTGTGTCCCTCTTATTCCGTCTACTTTTGTCTATTTTTGCACTTTTATTTTGTTGCTGATCTTGATAAATTCTTTGTCCACTTTTTTTTGTACATTTGGCATATTATAAACAGCCTGCATACCCTGTTTATCCATTGTTCTTTATTCTGATTAAGTTGCTTTCGCTTATATATATATATATATATATTATCTGCCACCACAATTATCTCACTGCACTGTCCAAGCGACTGACACAACCTCTTTGCGTTGGCTGTAACTACTTTTTTTCTTTCCAAGGGGACACATTGGAAGGTGTCTCAGTGTTTGGGTGGGTAGTATTTTGCTGGAGACATAACAAAAGTGAATGAGAAAATATGGAAAATAGAAAAGGAGTGAAATAAAGATGAGCAAATAAGGACACACAGCAACCTCTGCAACCATCTGTTAACTCAACTCTGAAACAGTAAAGGTGATGGCTGTCGTCCACCCTCTGGTGTTTTATGTCCGGTGATGCTTCTGAGTGTCATGGAGTCACATGAGTCAGGGTGAGAATGGTTTTGGAAACACATTTTGGAAACACAATACCCACTATATCCTGCTGACAGGTGATGCCTGAAGCCACCACCTTGGTTTGGTGAAGACTTTTTTTACTCCTATCAAAGACTTATTTCCTTATAAAAATATGAAAGGATCTTTCTTCTAGAGATGTAGATCAACCACTGAGTTTTGAGATTTGTGGAATTTATTCTCCTGTGTTGGGCCATGCTCTTGTGGAGTGTTTCTTTAATCTTGCGCAGAAGAGGTCTGGACACTCCTGAACAGCATATTCTACCACAAAGCTTTACTTGTGTTGGGATGTTTTGCCTTTAGGATGGGCCCGTTTCTGTCTGTGTGTCTAAAATGACCTGGGATGTTGTGTTTGGAGAAACTCTGTCAAAGTTTCTCAGATTACCGTGCTACAAATGGAATATAGTTTCTTCGGTTATTCTTTTCCTCTCTGCCTGACATTATGTTATTTTTTAACTAACTCGATAAATGCCCAGTACTGGTACCGCATGGACTTCCTTTGGGATCAGTCGGGATGTTCTCAGTCTGGTGTTGTGAGGCTCTGATCAACCCCAGCTTGTGTTGCAGTGTGTGCAGGGAGTCAAACAGCAGACACTGATCTGTGTGTGCAGATTTCTGATGATCTTCAATGTTTCCATCTTCATCTCTGTGAACTGTGCAGTCCAGGAAAGGTAGCTTGTTGTCTCTGACTTCCTATTTTTGATGTAACAGTCTACTGGCTTGGTGTTTTCTGTTAAATATTCAACTTCATGTATCTTGGTCTAAGAACCAACAACATTTATAAACCAGCAGCCAGGTAATGTCCTCCTGTGTTAGGAGCTCTCATGTGTTGACTGTACTCAAGTATTTGATGCATGGCTCTCCCCACATGCCAGTTTGAACTGAGGAAGCTTTCAGGAGAGCATGAAGAAGTATGTGAAAGGTATGGGGAGTCGACAGCGGGTAGAAAAACGCTCTGTGGCAAAAGGCTGCAAAACGGCAAAGCGTCTGTATTTAGCAGATGGCTGATAATAATTAGCTTCAGGATGAGATCTACTGTGCGCAACTGGGCTCAGCAGCTTCACAATATGCTGGATTCAATGCACATGTTCACGGCTGCAAGGTCAATTAGCTTCCACAAGCTTTGTGATGAAGCATACGATTTACAAAAAAGAAAAAAAAAGAAAAAAATTGTCATTTTCAGAGAAAAACTTCAAGAAGGGATAACATCTTAGATATCAAAATGCTTCAAGATAGAATAAAGAGTACTATAGTCTACCAGTCAAATGTTTCAACACAGAAAGTGTCCATACTTGTGTCTGTTGCAGTATATAAGTGGGATACCTGTGAGCAGCTCTCTTGTCTGGAGTTACTCAGTGTCTGTTTTTTTGACTGGTAATGTAATCTTTTTCAGTAACTAGGCTCATTTTCATATTTGCAGAAAACTCCTCACATCATCAACTCCAATTTAAACTGTTGTTTTTCCATAAAGTGCTCAGCAAAAAAGTGAAGTTAGTAGTTAAACACTGAATGGCCTTCCTTAAGCAAACATTCAATCAGAAAGACTTATTAAATTGTACTTTTTTCCTTCTCTGCTCTATTAAACTAAATTGGGATTGTTATCTCTATTGCTGAGGCACATACAATTGACAATTATTTAATGAGCAACAGTCTTTTGATTTCCAGCCTAAAATCTTTGAAGTGGAGGTAGTCTGAAAAGTTTTAAGAAAAGTTATCTGGGTTAACGCCAAAATTTCACAGCACCTTCATTTGCCCATGTTAAACCTCACAACTAAGCCTCGCTGTATTAGGTTTGGTATTTTTTTCCAGCATCCTCCTGAAAGATAATGACAACAAACGAATGAATAAGAGCTGAAAATTTATTCATATCTAAGTGATAAACTTTTCACCTCTTTCAAAACATCTCCCATGTGGATAGGAACTGCCATACTGTCATAACTCTTTTTGGATGTCATTCGTTGTGAATTGGCAGCTGTGACTGAGTTTTCTGTTTTACTCTGGGAGGCAGATTGGCTAACAGTACAGTTTGAGACGGAATAGTATCAACAAAGCTTCCTGGGAGGGATAGAAAAAAAAAAGATGAGCAGTCAGTGTGTGCTGAGAAGCTAAAGCAATTATTAAGAAAATTGCAATGAAGCACAGGTATATAAAGACGAAGCACTAAAGGCAGATTTGAAATAGTAAATTGCTAGAATATGAGAAATGGAAGCATGCAGAGAAAGTGAAAGCAAAGGCTTGACTGATAGAAAACAGGGGAAAATGACACTTCTTTGGACCCCACTTGTATACACAGCCCACCTTTTCCACTCCTTCACAGTAAGCGATCAGAGTAATTTCAAAAGCCAGGGCATGCAGACTGACAGGTGGATTAGTGGCCCTGCACTTCAGTTGCTCTCTCTCTGCTCAATGCTGCTGTGGTAGGCAGGGGGAGAAGGAGAGCTCATTTTATGGCGGCTTCTGTCGGATTAGATAGAAAGTTGGAGAGGATCCCATGAGAGAACTGTTCACCCTTTCCCTCTTAGTATCATCAGTGTTTATTCTTTCCATCTTTGCTGCCTGGGTTCTTTAATCTCTTTACCCTTTTTTTTAATTATTTCAAATATCCAGTCCAATGCTAGTTGATTTCTGTTTTCCTCATTATTTCCCATCTTTAACTTTCTAACTTTCCACTTGTAAAAAGATGGAGCTACAAAGTGTAGTTTGATTTAAAGTCTTTGGTATAGCATTGCGAAAAAAAATTTCATTTTTCAACTTAAAAAAAAAAGAAAAGAACTTCAGCAATGTTTTCTTTATTCACTGAGATGGAAAACAGAAGGGTTTCCATGACCAAGGTGATGAAATGGTATTAAAGTCTTGCATCTCTTTTGATCACACAGACTCACACACATATATTTACTTCCTCTACACCCCTTTATGAATCAGAGGAGCCTTTCCTGAGACCCTGTAAGCTGCAAATCTCCCTTGGCAGGGCTGGATTTCACCTTTGGCTGACTTGTGCCTGTCTAAATTTCCACATGAGAGAATCGGTCTGAATTCTGGTCTTCTACATTAAGGCTAGGAGGAATACAGAAAAACGAAAAAATGGCACCTGGGAAATTTTGACATGTAGCCTAAACCTTGTAATGAATATGACATATAATTGATATTCAGCTTGTTAACCACAATCAACCTTTTGGCATATTGGATAACATCAACCAAATACAGCAGCTCATATTTGAAATAAAGCAAATTATTTTTAAAGTTCTGAAAGAGATCCA
Source organism: Craterocephalus amniculus (assembly GCA_036024015.1). Classification (NCBI taxonomy): domain Eukaryota; kingdom Metazoa; phylum Chordata; class Actinopteri; order Atheriniformes; family Atherinidae; genus Craterocephalus; species Craterocephalus amniculus. The sequence continues at coordinate 1,174 of JAVQJG010080579.1, read as the reverse complement.
CTCGCTTGAAAACCCTCCATTTACAACAATGCCACTGAAAATTGATAGCTGCTGCATGTTAGCATAGTTTTCTAGCCTCTGTTTTCGACTCCAGCCTAAGCTCCGCCCACAAAAGCATCATAGTGTTTGTTAAACAGCTTATTTGTCAAGTCTTTTTTTCTTTTACCAAAAAGACCATAAAACGGAGTGTAGCAACAAACACTTAAAATCCAGTCAGAGTAGCAAAACTCAAACGGTTTTTTTCAATGTCTGTTATTGATAATCAAGTCATTTTCATACATGAATCAAAAAGTTGTTCAGGAAAATGTGAGGAAAATTTGGTCTAGTCTTGTTCTGCGCTGTTTAGGGAGAATTTTATGCTGACAGAGCAGCTGTCTAGAGCTGAAAGGAGGAAAGGAACAAATATAAACTGTACACTGTCAAAATCACAGCGTTTTCTTTACATCATGTCAAAACTAGCCCTCAACATTCCTTTGTAACCACTGTTGTGTTGATGTCAATGCCGCATGTATCTGCTGTGTAAACACAATGTGAGGAGCAACTGGAAAGCAAATGGAGAAAGGAAAGAGAACCACTCACACCCCCTAATGAGGACAATCAACTCTGTCAGTGGCAGGAAATGTTTTGGAAGAGTCGCTGCTATGTTTGCATGTTGTCCCGCTTAGTTATGTTCTGGAGATTTTATAAGGAGGCCAGGTGGAAAATCCCTGCAAGAAGCCCAGAGCAACTCTATGGACATTTGCATTCTTTCAAGTCAGTGCTATGGAACATCCCAGACATATTCCAGGACACGCATGACAATGCTTTTTGACCAGAGCTGGACTGGCCATAGGGCATACTGGGCACTTTCCCGGTGGGCCGATGGTGATTCTGGGCCGGCCCGGCAGATTTATTTTTTTTTTTTTTGGAAGTGGGAGAAGAGTTCTTACAGATCTTACTAATGTTATTAGTATTGGTGCATAAAACTAATAGATCGATCAGCGGCCCATTAGCCATGATTGATCCTGGGCTGAACCAATTACAGCTGAGGGCCGCCCACCCGTTTGGCCCGCTGTGCTGCATTCAATCAATCATAGGCTACACGGTCACGAAGAGAGGTTCACAAGAACCCAAAAAAACTGAAAGGAGGGGCAGAAAATTCGGGAGAAAAAGAGACAAGCATTTCAGGCAGATG
>JAVQJG010080573.1:0-12643 GCA_036024015.1 Craterocephalus amniculus | reverse complement strand
GCTATGAATAATATCCAGGGACACTTTATTCACAGTATAAACCATTAATTTACTTTTATATGGAAGATTTATTAAATAAAACTACTTAGGATAAGTGCATGGCAGGTTTGGGAAAGGATGGCAGATGCGGTTTCAGAGTTACTGGGACCAGCCAATCAGTTAACTGGTTCCGCCTTGCGTGCTTTGATTGACAGACGAAGTCATTCTGCTGGAAAACTTTATTATGAAATAAAAAGGCCGATGTGGAAAAAGTTTTTATGAAATAAAAAAGGGCATATTAAAAAATAGACTTTGTTAAAAAATAAAATGAAAAAATAATTAAATATTTATTTAAAAGATCTTGGAAAATGAAATTAAAATTAAATATTGTAAAAAGTATTATATTTTGAAAAGAAATCCTGGAATGTTTCAATAAATTGAAAATAATAAATATATAATAAAGAATAATAATGTATATATTTCACAATAACATTTCCTTATTTTACTATTAAATGCCATAATATATATTTGCCTTTTATTTATCAAAATGGTATTTATTTCAAAGTCTTATTTATATTTATTCAATTTTTAATATTTTGGGCCTCCATACTGTAAAGCTGCTGCATTTTGATGCAGAGCAGAGGAAGAGCTGACAAGCAAAACGAAAGATCACAGATGAAAGTAATCTGACTTTAGTGATATCTCCCACTGAGGCTAACCTGATTAGCTGCGCTACAAACCAGTTGCACCTGTAAAGTGCTCTCCAGTGCTGTACGTGCAGCAACTGACAAATCAAGAGGGGTCAGACTGGAATTTTGTGTTTGAAAAGTTTGAAAAAGTTCAGCAGCGTGGCATTCCTTCTTGTGTACAGTATCGTACTGGCTGTGCAAGTTCAACAGCATTTACCTTCCTTCTGACATGGAGGAACATTCATTGTGTCAATTTAGCCATAGAAAAACTTCCTCACTGAGTTATTTCAAGAAACAAACTCTTTGTCGTCCTCTTACATGGCTGCTCATGCCATTGCTATGGAGACGAGACATGACTGTATCCATCTTTCCAACCTAACAGTTCCAGCAGAAATCTCAGCTTTTCGTACATACATAGATGAATGACGGCCCGTTTCAATTAAACCTTTTTATGAGTCTCAGCTGGTCCTCCCTGTCAACCTGTTCACTCATCTCAATTTTAGTATTATACTTATTTTCCTTCATTCCTTCAGCCAAGCAAGGCTGCATAAATCCTAGATGCATCAGTCATTCTGACCATCTCTCCCCTCTTGAGTCATTTTGGTTTGTGTTGTAAAGCTGAAGTAAAATCCAACATCTGTGCACAGATGGTACGGTGTGCAAATACTCAAAGAGGGCATGTCACTCCGTTTGCTCACTGCACTCCACTATGAAAGTCACCAAGGCTTGAAAATAGAGTGACACCAGTTCTATGCCAGCTATGGAAAGTCTCTCTTACAGGGTTACATTCCTTAGATCCATGTCTTCTGAGAACAAGCCAGGTAATCGGTCTCATCATTCTCTCCAAGCTGTTCTCGAACTTTACAATCCTGGATAAGCAGAGCTCCATCTACAAATGGGTATTTGACCTCCTGTCCAACAGGCGATGAGAATCTCCACATTAAGCCCTCACCACAGTGGCCCCACAGGGTTGTGTCCTCGGCCCCCTCATGTACCATTCATTCATAACTGAACAACCAAGCACAGTTCAAACTCAACGTGTGTGGTGCTCATCACAAATAATCACTGGAGGAGATGTGGAAACACTGTCCGGTTTGTGCTAGGACAACAATGTTCCCGCAATCAATTCAAAAAGTAGATGTATCAGTGGAAGCAGGCCACACTACGGTTCTACAGCTCAGTCTTTTATTGCCTGTTACCATCTGGCAGACAGTACAAAAGCCTGACTGCATGCACCAAAAGACTGAAAGACAGCTTTCACCGGGCGGTAAGGCAGCTTAACTCAGCATGAAGACTAAACCTTTAATCTGTCACAGATAAATTAATGCACGCACACTTTAGATCTCATTAATGGTTTACATTTGTTTGTCGCTCTTGACTCGGTACATCTAGAGAGGTGAATATATTTTTCATTTTCTTGTTTTAGATATATTTTCATACTTTTTGCTTACCTTGCTTATATAGGGTGACAATCACTGCCCTTATCCAGTATTGTGAATCATTGTCTTTGTTCACATCATTTCAATGCATTGCTTACTGTGTTAACCAAAACCAAAACCAAAATTAGCAAACTTGAGCTGGATTTAGTTAGTCTATGATTTAGTCCGCCCCTTTGTCTCCCACACCAGGGCTTCTTACACACTGAATCTTGAAGTTCACCTGTTTTTCTAGTGAATATCTAATAATCATCTAAAAGTCAATGCAAAATTGTAACCTTGGCAATGGCAAGACTGAGACGTGCTGAGAAAAACCAGACAGCGCCATCTGCTGGTCAAATTAACAAAGTGCAGCAATTATCTGTTTTCCTAATCTGTTATCTGCAATTAAACTGTTTTGTTTTAATGTAATGTAATGGAAAGCACTTTGGTCAGCAGAAGCTGTTTTTTATGTGTGATATAAATAAAAATGGAATTGAATTGAAAAAAACTCGAGGTTTTCTTTGTTTTTTTCTCCTACTTAAACCATGCCATTTCAGTAAAAACTGGCTACAAAGATCACCTTATTGTTCCAGCTATGAAGCTCATTTCCACAACTGACAAAACCCGCATCAAATAACAGACAACTGGACTTTCATGTATTTAATATCACAAAATATTTATAATAAGCCAAATTGTGCACAGTGAGAAACCTGGAAAATTATGTAAATTTGCAAAGATGTAACCAAAATCATAACTCTGGCCAACAAGATAAATAAAAAAAAATAATAAAAAAAATCTTAAATATAGACTTGGGATTAAAACAATGTTGATATTTTCATCATTCTTTATTTAACCAACATATGCCAAAAATGTTGACAACCCCTTTATTAAAATAAGATTTATCATATGGCAACAAAGTAAACTAATCATCTGATTTGCTCCCAGAATAAAAAGGAAAGAAAACAGACTGATAACATGGATAATAAGTTCCTTTAAGCAGGAACTGAAAAAAAACAACAAAAAAACAAAACAAACTGGGAGTAAATATGAAGTACATTCAAACAGTGGACCAAACACAAAGTCATGATGTCACAGACAAGACAAGAAAGTGTTTAGGTCACTTGATTATTGAGCCAACGACTGATCATCACTGTTGCCCTTATTAAATAAATTTCTTACTTTATTTCTACCATTGTTAAATCTTTTAGCGGGTTCAATATTCTTGCATGTCAAAACGTAACTTTTCTCCTCTTTGTCCATGCAGACCGGATCAGTTTTTATTTTCATAAACAGCATTTGTAGCCACTCAGCTGCTTCCTGCTCTCACAGTGGTCTCTGTGTGTGCTGCAGTAGCCGCTTACTGCAGAAACAAATGACCCCAAGTTGATACTTAACTCTGACTTAAAAACAGAAACTGAGGAATGAAAATGGAGGTAGTTTCTAATTTCTCACTAGTAATTTAGTTAACGGGAAGCAGACTGAGTGTAATCAGACAAAAGCCACCAGCTTTTCCATTTTTATATCAAAATGGCAGAATGTAGACAGAAATTTAAAATTAGCAGTAGCAACCTTTGCTTTGCTTTAGCTTGCGATTAGATTAACAGAAACAACAGGTTCTTCTAAAACGTATACATTCCAAAATGCTGGTCTCCCATTCGGCTTTATGACTGCATACGCCCCTTCGGAACCATCAGAGCAGGATCAAATGATGAAGAAGACATGACACAAAAGACAAAATAAGAGAGAAAATCCAGGAAACGGTAAAATATATGGAAGGGAAAGGTAGCAGAGGTTGTGTCAACCATAAAGACATCATCATTTTTAATATCAAAATAAAAAAGCTGAGAGGAATTATATACTTAATTTGATTTCTTAGCTGCAAGTGCTTCTCTAATTACTTATGGAAGTCATTTACTCTCCCTACAAAAGGGCAAAAACTGAAACTGTGAATCATCTGAATATCTATACCAAAAATATAGAGGCTCCAGCATCATCATCTGGCTCAATAACTTGGAAAAGGAAGAAAAGAGAAAAATGTTTGGTTCTTTTTTAGACCCCAAAACTGTCCTGAGGTCTTCACACGGAGCCGTCTTCCTCTGAATGAGCAGTCAGAGCGAATGTGTTTTCATGCTCTCATATTATGAGAACTCCACACGAAGGCTGGCGATGATTAAGAGAAACAGCATCTGCAGGTCCTGTAATGTTCCTCCAGAAAAAACGCCTGTCCAAAAGTCCAAAGGTGGTCCCTCCAAAGAATTAAACCATCAACTTTACCAATGAGTGGCCATCAGTTTAAACATAATCATCTCATTAAAATAGTCAACTCGAGGCTGTTTTAGTCTAATCTCATCTTTGTGCTCATAATAGTTCTTGTTGGACAAATGAAGAGAAAAATCAAACTGGGGTAACAAGGAGCCGGAACAGGGATCAGGGACAAATGGTTGGTGTGCGCAAATCCTCAGCACACGGACCACAGCCGTAAAGTTGTGTTGTACACAGTGTCAGAAACCTTTTTGTTGCACTTGTATCTCCCACATTCCTCTTGTCTCTGGACACAAAACCACCTGTTTTAGTTGAACTATAGCTTCATAATGCTGAAGTCAGTGGTAAGACTCTGCAGATAAGCATCATGAATGGCACTGAGGAAGTCGTGGTCATTCTGGAAAGGGAGAAAATAAAAAAATAAAAAGTTTATATAAGATTTCATGTTTAAACTTGCCTTTGGAAATGATCCCATTTATTTCTATCTTTTAACACAAAGAAACTTCACATAGCAGTTTAGGTTGTGGTAGTGGAAGAGAAATATGGCAAAGCACAAGAAAGAAATGTCTGTGTTTTCAAGAGAAGAACTTGTAAATGGTTTGGATCCATATAAGGCTACAGACCAGTGATCGTAACTAAATATAGCCAGTGGGTTTTCTACTCTTGTGTTTGGTGCAAGAACTTGTATGTGTCTGACTCTACACCAGTCGCCACGCAGTATCGGCAAATTTCACATACTCCGCTTAGCAAGGCACAGCAACTACGTAGCCATGTTGTTCAATTAGCAGCATTTAAAACTCTCTGTTCAGCTCCGCTCCGTTATGACATCTACGGTCAAATTAGAAGGCAAGTCCATTTTTCTCATCCGTCAGTGCGGGCCGGATCAAGTCCCACAGCTCTGATCGCACCAAACAGGAACATGAACGCGGACTACATCCGCGTTTTTCAAAGTACAAACACCTCCTTAAAACGTAATGTAACATACATAAAAACACAGTTTGATCAGACCAAAAAGGTTTTGTAATAACATGTTTTACATCGGTCATAGCACATAAGGACATTGATGTGAAGAAAAAGAACTATGAAATACAATAATCTTCCACTGGAATAGCTACACATCCGCATGTCAGTGTGTTCACACCGTCCACATAGGTTTCAATAGGCTAAATCAAGGCTATATGTTTTATTATTTTGAAAAGCCAATTCCAGTAGTCTTGCACATTCTGTGTAATACCCGGCAGAACGCAGCATCAAGTGGGCATTGCAAGGCCATTGCAATGTAAGGAACGGAGCGGAGCGGAATGTGGAATTTGAAGTACAGTGAATTTTCTTAAAGTCCCCAATAAATTGGCCTTTTCTCTGTCATCAGGAGCTGCCCCCTGCTGGTCATAGGAAAGCATGCAGGTTAAAAGGTACCTCTGCATCGACTTGACTTGTCAAAGGTTTTCATATACTATCCAAGTGAATAAGTTTTATTCTGCTACAGGAGTGGCAGGATCACTAGACAGAGCAACACAGACAAGTCAGCTGTTGATGTTATTTAGTCAATGCTATGTGCTCCTAAAGAAAACCATACCTGTTTTCATTTTAGAAGTGTGTAAGCAAAATTGCAAAACTGACAAACTAAACCCAAAACTGATGAAATGATTCATTTGAATTAGTCTCAGTTAACATCAAATGGCAGATAAACCTGACATTGCACATTTTGTTTTTCTGTGTAAAAAAACAAACACAGGAATCTTCATTTTTTCTTTTGCATGATACAGCATGATAGTTGTAGCACCATGCATCCAAGTTCATTTACTCTACTTGACACTTTGTGTCAGTATGCTGAAACCTGCAGCTGGAAACAGGGTAAAGCTCACACAGCAGTAAGCTTTGTTTCATGTACCTTAATGAGGTGTATCAAAGTCTCCTGTAAGTGTGTTTTACTGCAGGGGACTGTAAGAGGATCTAGAGCTCCTCCAGAAGCAGGAGATGGCTCACACGGAGCAGGAAGAACCACTGATGCTGCTGCTGTGGTCTTAATGGCGGTCTGCTGGAAGGCGCTGGGCGAGAGAAGTACAGATATCTCTGATCCTGGAACAGCAAGACCTGGACTCATTGGGACAGCCTGGGAATAAAAACGGAAGAGAAGAGAAACATCCAACATGCTGGATTACACAATACGTTGTTGTGGTGTACATTACAGACAAAACAATGACGAACTCACAGACATCGGCTTAATCAGGTTTGGAGCTGGAGAAAACACATCCATCTTGGGCTCTTGGAAGCTGTGGGGGGGAACCAACGTACTTGGCAGGAAGTTGGGAGCGAGGATGGGTTTGTGAATGTCTGAGTTCATGGGTGGCATTGCTGGCTTGAGAGTGCCGAGCATCTCCTTTCCAAAGTAGCTGGCAGGAGCGGTTGGAGGAGGTGTAGGACCAAGGGGGGCAGCATGATGCTCCGATCCAGGGGGAGGCATCATCATAGGGGACGTTGAGCAGTGAGAGTGGGGCTCTGGTTTGGGGACCACAGACTGGAAAACCGGACTAGGGTTAAGTGCATAAGGAACCGGGATTAGGGCGGGGGCTTGCTGCCGCTGGCTGGACCCAGGATCCTGGGCTGTAACTTGGGGAGAGAGGAGTGGATTTTGGTGCGCTGGAGCAGGATATGGTTGTTTCTGGACGTATGTAGCAGAGAGGTCACTGGAAGCAGCGTGGTTCTGTCCAGGCCTGGTCGGTAGAGACGGTTCTTTAGGGAGAGATGAGCCAAAGAGTTCCTCAACCGTGATCTGCTTCACCACAGTATGTGAGCTCTGCTGGGCAAGAAGAGAAACTCAGTGAGGTCAAACTTTCACTCGACTGAAACAAAACTATTAAATAGCAATGCCCAAAAAGCTGATGATAGGAATCACAATTGACTTCGCTTAGCTTTCTTACAGCTGCTTTCTGCATACTGACAACCTTAAGCCACTTTTAAACATGAGCTTTGTAAGACTCTGAAACGATGCAACGGCCTTCAGCCAGTCCTCACAGCCTGATTCACTCGTCTGTGAAAAGCTGAGTCTCCGGTTGGACCTGAATCCAATTCCACTCAGTCTAATACTACAGTTTGCCACAGTGGTATTAGCCATTTGTGCAAGAATGGACAGACGTTAAACACAAAAGGTCCTCATAGAGACTTGTTTTCTCACAATATACCATATTTCCATGACAGATTACATGCAAATCCCCAGTGTGCAGGAGCTGTATAAAACCTGTGCAGAAAAGCATCTGAGAAATTACACATTTGTACACATGTAAGCCTGCTGAACTGTCCCATATAAAACCCTGATTTGGTGTCTTACTCCTGGGGATATATTTGCAATATTGTAACAAGGTTTTTGTTGTAAACTCATGGAAAAACTGAACTGTCTGAGTAGCTGGACCACTAAACAAAACTCATATTATGCAAGAAACACAGCGCTGTGTTTGGTCAAACAATAATAAACAGAATAAGTTCAAAAAAGGTTGTGCAAGTGTATCTGAGAGCAGTAGCATCTGCTGCAGTAAAAACACTCAAAATCAGTTCTACCTCATTCATTTGGCTCAGATGCTGCTTAGATAATCAATGTGCATTAACATTAAGATAAACTGTCAAAAACCATAATTTCAAACCATCTTTTTTAATTATATAAACATCTAGTTTTTTTTGCATAACTTCCACAGTGCTTTTCAGAATTGTAAAAATAAATAAATAGTACCTTTTCGGTTGGGGGTGCACTGTGTCCATGTTCTGTAGCTGTGCTGATAGTTGCTTTCACGTTTGTCTCTGTAGACACATCTGTTTCACCTGCCTGGGCCTTCAAAATCACACACACAAAGATTTTACATTACAAAAAGAGTTTTGTGCTCCCCCCACAAAACTCCTTGAATAAGATCTGATACACAAATAGCTGAACACGTTTACAACAACACTGGGGGGAAAGGGTAGTTTGGGGAAAATGATGAATGAGAAAAGCAATACTTATAAAAACTCTTGGTTGGTGTTTGACTGTTCAGAAGCTAATACTATAAAATTTGCAGTTTGTTGACAGTCGGTAGTTTAATTTCATGATTACAGATTACATTTACAATGAAAAATTGAAAAGTCTTAAAAAGGAAAGAGGAACTAAATAAAGATGATTTGTACATAAAAGCATTTCTATTAATCTGCTGAGTCTCCTCACTCTCTGGTATTCCTCTTTGGCTTTGCTGAGCAGCTCCAGGATGTCAATGGGTCGAGGTTGTGCAATCCCATTGGTTCTCCCTGGTTCTGGCCTCTCTGGTGTCTTCCTCTGGGCATAATCTGCCTCATGTTTCACAATCCTGGAGGAGAGTTAAAGCATCACACATTACAGTTTCCAGTCCTATTTCAGGAGTCCTTGATTTAAAAAAGCTGCTTTAGTTTAAAGATGACACACAACAGATGAAAAAACTCATAGACCAGCTACTTACTTGACCATCAGCTGAGCAATGCGTTGGCAGTCCCTTTTGTCATAAAACCAAATACTGTAGATACCCACTGTTGGAAAAACACAAATACTGCATTTTATATTCTGTCCAGTCCACAACTGATGTGTTGAAGAAGAAGCATTTTATCACACAAACCTCATGACACCTCATGCGCAACCAAAATAACTTCTCTGTTTGACAGCTCTTTGTAATTATCAATGTATCAGTTAACTTATGTCGAACTATAAAACTATATACCACATCATCACGATTTTTTATTATTTTTATTTCTAATAATAACATTTACAATAAATCACACATCCCCACTGTAAAGACTCAAACTTTGTACCTTAATTAAGTGATCAATTCAAAGAGGTTTAGTAAAATAAATAAATAAATAAACTAATCAAGTGGCAAAAACAGACTACAAACACATATCACTGCAACTGAGATGCAGAAAAAAACATGACAATGTTCACTATCATCAAAAATAAATAATCTTATGCACAATAAAATGTAAAGAAATCAAACCGTACATCACCAGTTGCTGCCAGAACATTAACTCAACACAATGCTTTTGTGTCCTCTCAAGAGGGTGATGTAACCTAGCAACCTGAGCGTTTGCCTCCCTGCAGCACCTGCTGCTACCAAAGGGAGTAGCATGCGGTGTAAACAGGTGTATGTGTGTCTGTGCACACCCGACAGTCTTGAACCCTCGCTGTGCTTGACTTGCTCTTCAACCAAACTAATCTTCAGCATCAAATAAACATTCAGAGTCTCTTCCACAGAGGGAGCATCAGAAACCTGGAATCTACATTATAAAGGCTGCTTCAGAGACACAAAAACGACAAATAACAGAGTCTACATGCAGACAAAATGACTTTCTAATACCGAGTGGGCAAATGGACTGAGAGAGACAGAAAGTCAGAACCATCAGATGGAGAAAAACCCTGGAGAAGCTACAATCAGAGAGAAATTACTTTGAATCATCTTTTTGAGAAGACTGCGAGCTGCCAGACGTTACAACCTGAGGAAAACGGTCAGTGTTCTACTCAAAAAAAGGAAAACTAATTTGCCCTCTGCAACTCTAAGGAATTAAAATGATACCAACCACACTCAAGCTTGAGTAAAGCTATCGAAGAGGCTGCTGTTAACAAGAATAACAACAAGACATAACACCATGTCCTCCATACCTGCCAGACTGATGGGAAAACCAAGTCCAAAAGGCGAACAGTCCCCACTGACACTGACCCTGGCCATGCTGTTTTTTCTTATAAGCAGACAAATGGGAAAACAATCAAACTCCTTGTTCGTTGCCTTGTTGAAGCTTCTGTTCAGACTGATAATAGATCACCTTGGTGGCAGCAATGTCAGCTACTTTTTGAAGATCTGAGGATTTTTTTTCTCTCCTAGGTTCATAAAGGATGTCTTCAGAGTCCACTGTCGGAAAAAACTACAACTTATAATAAAGTATAAATCAACTAGTAATCTGATTTACCAATCAATCTTCCTGGTTATTGCTCTAATGTAGACAGAAGATTTTAGCAGAGTCTAATTGAAGTCGCTGTGTGGAAGGTTGCTGTCGGCCATGAGCGACAGAGTTTTTCTGCTAGATGCAACAAGAGAACACCTTGACTTTCAACATGACTTCAAGCAAAAAGGGGAAGAGATGTTCCACCAGACACTGTGGAGGTGTTTGCTGAGCTTTTTCAGAGGTACTGTTACTGTTGGTTTTGTGACTCTGTGTTTGTTTGTGTGAAATAGTAAACACTGATAACACAACAAGTGTATGCAAAAGTTTGGGAAGCTATTATGAGTCATTTGAAACTTGGGGGAGGAGAAGAGTAATTAAATGAAATTATTAAATTAAAGTGGAAGGGTAAAAAAATATTATGAATGCCACAAATGCTGTTTAGTTGTTTTGAACTTTTCCTAAGTTAAATATCAATGAACAGTAACTGTCCAGCAAAGCTCGTTTTAACATTTATTTGCAATATTTGATGTATTTATCAGTTTAAAAAATCCACCTGTTAAATTCAAACTGACACATAAACAGGTGCATGAATCTCTCCTAAATAGAACTGCTTTAATATTTCTTTCTGACAAAACACTCACAGTTTCCGTTTCTGTAGAGTAAGAATGGATCTTGCAGCTGAAACTCCAGGTCTTTATTAATTGGCTCCACAAGGTTCTCAGTACTGAGTCGATTCATAATGGTAAAGCCATGGTGAGGCGAGGCAGACCTGAAACAGACAGAGAAATTCAATACCTCTTTGATCACACTTGTGCATGAGGGAAGGCAACATCATTTAAAGTCTTTGTTTTAAATTAGCAACTGTTTGGATTTAATTTCCAAAATGAAAGTAAACTTGTTTAAAAGCTCACAATACTGTACATTCAAATGTACTTAATTGTAAGAAAACTGCAGTTTTCTCTTACTCAACAGAAAAAAATACATTTTTCTCTAATAATTTATAAACTGTATTATATATTGCAGGAAATGTCACATGGATTCCTTTGTAAGCACATAAACAGTTTTATTTAGGATTTGTACAGTAGTTAAAAAGTCGTAAAATGTATTGACCTTTTTTTCTTTAAATTAAACGGAAAACATAAAAACATGGAGACATATATGCATTATATACGCTATTTTGTTTGACAAGATATTTAAAAAGACAAGGACAATTATTCTCAAATTTGGTTAATATAAATTGTGATATTATGAATACTTCCCCAAATGGTTTGCATAATTAATGGACAACATTTCACATTTCCCCTCAAACTATTTTTGGTTTGTTTTTCCTTTTTATATAACTACAGGGATAAAACATAAATCACATGGAGGACACTTTGTTTGTTTACAAAGATCCTGGCCTTCACACGTGCGTAGAATACGTCAATAAAAGCGTACACAAACGTAATGCTACTCAATTAAACAATATTTACAGTGATGTCATAAGTGATTACTACCGTCTTGCACTTGCCTTGCATAAACAAACAAGGTTCCCTCGATGTCGGTTTTCTCCTGAAATACAAAACATGTTGAGACACAAACCACTGCTAATCCGAACGCGCTGAATAATGGTACGACTGCAGTTAGCCTTACTAGCCAGATTCTGTTTGTTAAGTTTGTGACGCTGGCCAAACTCTATTTTTTAAAAGCATTTAATCAAATGGAAGATATTACTATTTGTAAATGTAAGAACTTATCTGGGCCATGTGTCCAAATACTCAGACTCTGTATTTATTTGTTAAACAGAGCAGCTACGATGCTAAGTAAATTTGTAGCTGTCCTTCCTGGCTTTTCACCCAGCTGTTTCGGGTTTTATTTAAACTTACCCATTCGTTGGATTTTGAGTTAAAGTTGTAGAGAGCCACCTGACCGGTGACGTCGAGTAGTTTGTTTATGTACGGATCGTGCCTTTGCAGAGCGGCTAAGCTCATACTGTGTCCAGCACTCACCGTCGCCATGTTGGATATGATTGTTGCTCCCGTTGCTCCCGCACGGACGGCTTTCTGCTTACACTTAAAACTTCCGCTGGATCCGGAAGTTTCCGGTCTTCAAAAACAAAAATAATTTTTGTTGAGCTGGGATCTTTAGTTATTTCCAATTTTCTCAAGCAGCTTATGCTACTGCATCACAAAAAACTTCTTCTCAAAGAATTAAATTAAATTACCTAAATTTAAATAATAATATATAATATAATTTATAATAATAGAATTGAATAACATAATAATAGAATTTAAATTAAATTATGCTGTATATAAATTATATAAATTATAATAATATAAATTATATTATGAATTGTATTATGAATGAATGAATGAATGGATATATATG
>JAVQJG010080532.1:0-52186 GCA_036024015.1 Craterocephalus amniculus | reverse complement strand
CTACCTGTTGAGGCAATCTTTAGACTTCAACTTAATGTTGAGGCACAAAGTTTAGTTTCTCTCTTTAACAGGGTATTCGTTCCTGGTGAAACTTTCTCCTGTTAAACTACATTTAGTTTCATTTAGATTCAGTTCATATTGTCATAAATAACAATGCATACATTTCCCATAACCGTTAACTCGGCTATATACATTATGTACATGTCACAGAAAAGAGGTTCAAACATCCTAAGTCATAGTTATTCAATATGGCACATTTTACAACTTTAGACTTTAGTCTAGTTTGGCAAAAATTATGTCAAGTTTGGTACAAAAATAGTTCATATTTACAAGAATAATCCAAATCTTTATCACGTAGATTACTTTGTTCAATTAATAAATAAGAAGGTGTGGAAGGAGGGAGAGGGGAACGTTGGAAGGTTAGCATGTTTTTCTTTTACACGGATCGGACGCTGATGTGGACGGTGGCCGCATCAGATCCCAGCTCGTTGGACAGTTGGAGGGTGTACGCCCCGGCGTCTTCCTCCTTCACCCCAGTGATGATGAGGGTGGTTAGGTCCTCGGTGGTCTCGATGTGGAAGCGTCCACCGGCGCTCACCTCGATGGTTTTGCCGGCACGGGACCACTGGATGTCTTTGGCGTCGCCGGAGAAGGCGCAGGCGACTGTCAGGACTTTCCCCGGCTCGATGCTGATATCCTCTGGGAGAGCCTCGATCCTCGGTGCGCAACCTGGAACCCAAACAAGATCCACGTCATCCAGAATCCACCACCGAGACTGAACGTTCATGTTGACCGGTTACTGTGACGACTAAACAGAAACCGGTTTCATCCATCCAGACGTGCCAACGATGCTCCCTGCTAGTGGTGAACAGGTCTGTGTCTGCCATCAGCAGGAAGCGGCATTAGCATGAATTGATACTAGCGTGATAACAGCAATACCAGGGATGAGTATTGGCAAAGGGACAATACGAAATATCCCCCATGTATTGCAGTTTTTCTTTACAATAGTTTGGTTCAATAAATCTGTCACAATTTAGTAAAACTCAAATCTGTAATTTAAGAAAAATAAAGTAGATGTAGGATTATAAAATAAGACGTTTTGTGTCCTTTCAACATTTACATCGATACAAATCTAAAGTTAAAGTGCTCAGGATTTTTCACGTTAACCTTGCGACACAGAAATGAAGCACCACTCTTAATATTTACTTGAATACAGAACCACTGATTTTGGAAGGGAGGGGTGATATTTTTATAAAAATCTGATGGTTTTTGAATATCAATACCACCACTGTGTAAAATGTACTAAATATGAAATAATTTAAAAAAATAAAATTAATTTTGTGGTTCTGATGTAAATATCATCATGCAAAATTTTGGTAAATAAATACTTTTTTACACTAACATAACATTTGTTGGTTGACGTTGCAGCGAAGCACCGAAAAAGCTTCTCAGTTCCACGTGAGGCCACGTTCATATATTTAACGCTTCTGCAGGTCTAACGACTCACCGATGGCTCTCATGGAGGACCCCTCCATGTGAGCCGACAACTCCGTCAGACTGCTGGAGCTCATGGCGAACGTCTCGGATGTCATGGAGGACATGCTGGACATGGACATGGTCTCAAACTTCATCTCAGCGGCCATGCTGCTGAAGGAGCTGGACTCCATCATGGATGACATCATCGTCTGCTGAGCGGACGAAGAAAAGGAGGAAGACTCCTCCATCATGTGGACCTCCTTCTTCATCATGGTGGATGAGCTCAGTAATGATGAAGACTCCTTCTGACTCATCATCATGGAACCTGATAAAACGGAAGAAACCGAGGAAATAAGTCAGCTTTCTGTGTTCGAACACGAGCGTGAAGCAAACAGGAGGAAGTTCTCACCTTTAAGCGCCACCTGCTGCTCGCAGTAGGCTGTGATCTTCTTGTGGATGGACTCAAACACCTGTCCGGTGAAGGAGAAGGATGACTTGGATACCCCTCCATCCGAGGTCATCTCACAGACGTACTCTCCCTGATCTCTCTCCGACAGCTGGTGGATCAGGAGGCTGCAGGAGCCCTCAGAGTAATGCATCTGGAAGCGGCTGCTCTCCGAAAGCCTCCTCCCGTTAACGTACCACGACACCTCCCTGACGCTGCTCTCGCAGACGCAGGACATCCGGACCGAGCCTTCCACAGCTTCAGCTGCTACCTGGCTCAAGACCTTCGGAGGCTTTGGGGTCGGGGATTTCACGGTGGGGGGAGACACAACCCGTTTGGGGGACATGATGGGAGGAGGAGACTTCATCCTCAGAGGTGATTTGATCCCCTCGGGTTCTGGAGACTTCAGCGCCCTCGGCGACTTGATGCCTGAAGGCTCTGGTGACTTAATGCCTCGTGGCGTTTTGATTCCTGCAGGTTCTGGAGACTTTAGTCCTCGCGGTGTTTTGATGCCGGCGGGTTCTGGTGACTTCACGCCTGCAGGAGATTTCAACGGTGTTGGTGACTTCAGCCCAGGTTCAGGAGATTTAACACCCTGTAGGGACTTGATGCCCTCCGGTTCAAGAGATTTAACTCCTGGAGTCGGTGACTTAAGGCTGCGTGCTGGAGAGGGGGCCGATGGCTCCGGAGATTTGACGCCCTTTGGAGATTTAATTCCCTCTGGTTCAGGAGATTTAACTCCCGGAGTTGGAGATTTAATTCCCGGAGTTGGAGATTTAATTCCCGGAGTTGGAGATTTAACTCCCGGAGTTGGAGATTTAACTCCCGGAGTTGGAGATTTAACTCCCGGAGTTGGAGATTTAACTCCCGGAGTAGGAGACTTCACACCTGGAGTAGGAGATGTAACACTGGGTTCAGGAGACTTTACACTTGGTGTTGGTGACTTCACACCCGGAGTAGGAGACGTTACACTCGGTTCTGGGGATGTAACCGAGGGTTCGGGTGACTTGACGCTGGGTTCAGGTGACTTGACACCAGGAGCAGGAGACGTAACGGAGGGAACAGGTGATGTCACTGAAGGCTCAGGGGATGTAACGCTGGGTGTTGGCGACTTCACAGGTGGCTCGGGTGATTTCACGGCCACGACTTCCTCTTTGGGAACTGGCTTGCGGATGGTCAGGGTGAAATGAGCCTCCTGCCGACCTCTTGAGTTTTCCACCACCACCATGTAGCTGCCTTCGTCAGAGGAGGTCACAGAGGAGATCTCCAGGCTGGATTTGTACTGAGTTGTGCTGACTTGAATGCGGTGGGACGAGATGATGGTCGTACTCTCGTGCATCCAGGTGACGGTTGGCGCCGGCTCCCCATCGATGTCGGAGGAGAATCGGACGGTTTCTCCCTCTGCGACAGTCACAGACTGAGGTTTTGTGAGGATTTTGGCAGGAAGTGAGGGTTTCTCTTTATGCAGGGAAACCTCCTCAGATTTCAGCTTCGCTTCAGACGAGGTGCGCTTCCCAGTTAGAGAGAACTTCTCAGAGGAGTAGGACGAGCTGGACGACAGGTATTCCGCGGAGGCATACTTGACGGAGGACTCGTACCTCTCAGCGGAGGAGAACCTCTCTGAGGCAGCGCCGAACCTTTCCTGTGTCACGACCTCTCGCGTTTCCGTGAGCTTGGTCTTGCTCTCTTCCACCTCCAGGTGAGTCTGGGAGGCGTAGCCAGCCTTGAAGTGGGAGCTGTGATAGTGGTCGATGCGAGTGACTTCAGGAACGTGGGCTTTGGGGGCGTCCTCATCTCTGCGCCGTGAAGCAAAGGTAGTATAGCCGCCACCTGACACCTCCAGGGTGGCGTAGTCCGACGCCTCTCCCTTGGAATTGGAGCAGACGCAGCGGTACGTGCCGCTGTCCTCCTCCTGACAGTCCAGGATGGTGATGGACAGAACGCCGCTCATGTTAGTGAAGATGTACTTGTCAGCGCTTTCAGAGATAGCAGCTCCGTTGTGGAACCAGGCCACCTCTGCATCTGGCTTGGATTGGATGTTCAGGGTGAATTTGGTGTCTTGGCCGATGGGGATGCGATGGGAGCGCATCCTCACTGTGATGCGGGGAGTGTGGTCCAGGCTGAACGGCGTTTGGCTGACAACCTGATATTTCCTCTCAGACTTCAGAGCAGCCTTTCTGGCTTCGTAGCGGGACATGATGTCAAAGCGGGCAGATCGCTCGAACCTGGAGGAGGAGCGGGACGACCTCTCCACTGACCTGATGGGGCTGGGAGAACGAGGACGGGTCCTCTCAGGTGTGGGAGACCTCCTCTCCACAACCTCCCCCTCTGCTTCTAGCCGGCGCGGCGGTCTGATTAGCTCTGAGACCGGACGCATTAGTTCAATGTATGTGGGAGACAGAGACCGTCTCCTTCTCATGAACTGAGAAACTGTGCGTTTCTTCTTAGTGTCTGTGACCTCAGCCACTTCGTGTCTGATTTCCTGTCTCCTCTCCTCACGTTCAACGACACGAACAGGACTGCCGGCTGGAGAGGCAGAGAAGCCGAGCTCCAGCTCGTCCTCCAGCATCATTTTCTCCTCCTCTGCTCTCCTGATGGCCAGGTAGTCATCAGCAGGCATCATCAGCTCCTCATCGCTGAGGTCACCCAGAGATCTCCTCCTGGTTCTCACAGAGATCTCAGACTCAGGAGAAGGTGAACGTCTCGCTGGTCTGACCGTCTCCAAATCATCCAGAGTGAGTTTGGGAAAATGCCACCTTGGTCTGTACTGGTCAGTAATCCTGGGAAGGGGCATGACGTAGAACTGCTCCCACCTGGAAAGACGAATACGTCTCTGTCTCTTCTGGACGATCCTCTCTGCCCTCTCTGGAAGCTCGTACTGATCCCTCAGCTTGCGGTACCACTTCATGTCAGATAGCGGCACAAACTGTTTGATGGCTCTGTCCTCGTCCAGAGCTTTGGGATCATGAACCACAGGCTCGGGAATCTGGTAGGGCAGGAATATCCTCCTCTCCTCCTCCAGCCTCTTGGTCTCCGTTTTCTCCTCTGTGATGTCGAACTCGCCCTCGATGTTCTTGGTGCTTACTGCAGGTTTGTACATCTCTGCAGCAAACTTGAGTGCCTCCTGGGCTGCAGGGTTGAGAGGCACCATCTCTTCAGTGGCAGCGATCTGCTGAGCCATCTTGTTGGTCTTTTCGATTTGTTTCTGTACGTGTCTGAATTTCTCCTCCTCACTCTTGTACTCCCTCCTGGTGTAGGTAAGGCGGTCCACCTTCAGTGTGGCCTGGCAGCTTGCTGAACCGGCACAGTTGGTTGCAGTGACTTTGTACACGCCGGAGTCTTCAAGCAGAGTCTCCCTGATATGGAGCACGTGGTAGTCGATGTCTTCCTGTATGACGACAACTTTAGGACCAAACTGTAGCGGTTGACCATCTTTTTCCCATTTCAGAGTGGGACTGGGTACTCCTGAGACCCTGAGCTCAAAGCGGATGCTATGGCCCTCCACACAGTCGATGTTAGCCAGCAGACGCTTGAACATGGGCCTCATTGTTTCCGCGGTCACAGGATGAGGTATCACAGTCAGACGAGCCTTGCAGCTGTCTTCTCCAAACTTGTTGTGGGCCATGACGGTGTATTCAGCCTCGTCACTTGCTTCCAGGTTGTGGATCAAGAGCTGGTACAAGCCCTTATCGCTGGTGAATGTATACTTGCTGGTGTCCTCGCCTGCCTTGATCCTTTCTCCATTCTTGAGCCAGGCTACATGAGGCTCTGGGTGAACTGTAATGGTGACACCGAAGCGTACCTCTTCGCCGATGTACGCGGTGGTGTTGTAGAGAGGCAATGTGAACTCTGGGGGTCTCTGTAGAAGTTTGGTCTTGTCAACTCGCCTCCTGAGTTTCCTGATGGAGCGGCTGATGTAGTGTTCTCTGATGCTCCTCACAGACTCCACAAAGAGCTCTCCGTAGGCACTGTCCTCGCCATCATCACTCACCACTTTGCATCTGTAGACGCCGTCATCACTATCTTCGATGTCCTTTACGTATATGCTTGCTAAGCCATTGCTGTAAGAAATCTCATACTTTGGGCTAGGGTGCAGCTGACGGTTACCATGGTACCATGTCACCTGAGTGCTCTTGTCATAGTTGACAAAGCTACAGGTAAACCTGACATGACCACCTTCCTCAGCAGAGGCGTGCATGACTGGGCCGGCACGGAGACCATGGTACTCGGTTCCGATCTTTACCTTACCCACAGCCAGTGCTCTCTGGTTCTTGAAAGCACCTCCAAAGGCCACCCGAGCAGCCGAGACAATGGTCTCAGTCTTCTTCACCAGAGACTGATAATACCTTCTGTGTCTCAGTGTCCTGATGACCTTGTTGCTGACATGCTCGATCTTCATCTTGAGCCATGGGTGCTCCAGAGCTTCATGAGCAGTCATACGAAGTTTCCTGTCCTTGACTAGAAGTCTGTCTACAAAGTCCATCGCTTCCAGACTGATATCTTTGAATGCTTCGCCATCAAAGATGTACTCACAGCTGGAGATGTTCTCTATCGTCTTTGTCATGGATTCTGCAGCAAATGGATTCAGACCACTGAGAAGAACATATGCCAGAACGCCCACAGACCACATGTCCGTGGCTGTTGTGACAAGGTCATGGCGATGGACTTCTGGGGCATAGTACTCCGGAGCTGAATACAACATCCTAATGTTTTCCCCGGGCACCAGGAGCCTGGACTGGCCCATCTCTATGATCTTTATGTTTGTGCTTCTCTTGGTGGTGTACACAATGTTATCTGGGCGGATATCAAAGTGGCCAAAGTTGTGGCTGTGCAGGAACTTGAGAGCAGAGCAGACTTGTCTCAGATAGCGGACAATCTCCTGCTCGGTTAGCTCAAAGTTGTTGATGCCAAGGCGCTCAAAGATGTCGACTCCAGAGATGAATTCAAAGATCAGAATGATCTCCTCCATGCTCTCGAAGTATTCGTGCAGGTAGATTACATTTTTGTGCCTTGCAACATTAAGAGCTTCTATTTCCCTAAGAACCAGCTCGCGGTCAGTTCCTTTGACTTTAATGAACTTAGCCATGAAGGTCTTCTTTGTGGCGATCTCCACGCAGCGGTAGACCGCTCCGAACTGGCAGCGAGCAAGTTCCTCTGCAATGGTGTACTTGGAGGACAGCTCCTTCACCTTGTAGAACAAAGCCTCCTCCTTGGTGACTTCTCTGGTTTCGTCCACTTCCTCATCGTAGTTCCTGATCACAGACTTGTCTTCCTTGGTAGTGATGGGCTCAGTCGGTACAGATGGAGGGCTCAGGCCAAACTCGTTCTCTGCAATTACACGGAACTGGTATTTGGTCTTTCCAAATATATTGATGATGGTGAAACTGCAGTCACTCGTCTGGCCGGCGCGGATCCACCTGTCCGCAGAGGTGGGACACTTTTCAATGATGTAGCCGATGATGTCGCTTCCACCGTCACTGGCAGGAGGCTCCCAGGTCAGAGTGATTGAATCCCGAGAGATGTCGCTCACCACAAGTCCTTTTGGAGCTTCAGGGATGTCAGCTACGTTCACCTCAATGGTTTGCTTGTCTGTTCCAAACCTGTTCTTGGCGGTAATGATGTAATAGCCAGTGTCCTTCCTCTGGACTCCCTTCTGGAACACCAAGGTTGTGAAGGATCTGGTGGTGATTACTTGATGATAGGGAGAGTTGGAGAGGATCTCTTGACCCTTCTGCCAAGTGATTGCAGGCTCAGGCTTTCCGGTAATGGGGATCTTGATGGTGATGTGATCACCACGTGCAGCATGGACGGCACCCATACCCTGGAGCTCCTTGGGAAGGTGGATCTTTGCAGGTACTGTGGTTGCAAAGAAAGAAAGGTGTTATTTTGGAGTAACAGAGGATTTTAGGAATTGTGGGCAACAAATAAAAACAACAGATTGGCTCAAGCTAACTCTGAAGAGCGTTGAATATGACATTGTCATGAATTGGTGCTATAATACAAAAAAAAGCAGAACAGAATTGAACTGAAAATACGTGAAGTGTCATAATTACCTTCCACCTCCAGGTTGGCTGTCATGGAGATGGATCCTGAGGAGTTGGTGGCTCTGACCTGGTAAACGGTGGCATCGTTCTCATCAGCAGCAGAAATGACCAGCTGATAGTAGCCACCCTTGAACTCCTGGGCTTTGATTTTGGTTCCATCAGCCAGGATTTCCTTTCCACTGCGGTACCATTTGACCACAGGTTTGGGATATCCCACCACCTGGTTGTAGATGGATGAATGTGTTAAAGTAAACCACTGAAGGAGACTGAAGTAAACTCATGAAAACAAAGAAGTTTTACCAAAGTACCTTTGTGACGAAGGTGGCATTGGCATGATATTTGACAAGCATGTCTCTGATCTCCTCCCTGAAGACAGGAGCTCGAGGAGACTGTTCGGACTTGGGGATGATGGGTGCAGAGATCTCGCTCCAGTCACTCTCACCGCCCATGTTCTTACATTTAACACGGAACTCGTACTCGAAGCCCTCAATCAAGCCGGTGACTTCATAGCTGGTCTCCACAATGTCCTTCGTTGCTACGGACATCCATTTGTTCTGCTTCTTCTCACGTTTCTCAAGGTAATAGTTGGTGATTTTTGCTCCACCATCGCTGCTTGGAGGTTTCCAGCAGACAACACAGGAGTCCTTGGTGGAACTGATGATGAAAGGCTGCTGAGGAATGCCGGGTTTATCTGCAAAACAAAGAGGGAACGTCACAAAAGAGCTCAAACCTCACCTATCCGCAGTGTGAATGGATTAGAAGATGGTAGCACAAACCGAAAGGACTCTTGACGATGACCACCGATGGGATCTCCAGAGGCTCGCTGACACCGTACTGGTTCTGTGCAGCGACTCTGAAGTAGTAGCCGGCACTTTCTGTGAGATTGGGGACGCGGCATGTCGTGCCAGAGATGGAGGAAGATACCAGGTGCCACTGTTCGCCTTCTTTGGCCTCACGTTTCTCTACGATGTAGTTGGTGATCACAGAACCACCGTCGTCCTTGGGAACCTTCCAGCCAATGACAACCGAGCTCTTGAGCAGGGCCTCAACTACGACAGGGCCCTCAGGGATGCAGGGTTTGTCTGGATAACAAAAGGAGGACAATGAATAACAGCTCTATGTTTTTGCAGGCAGATTATATAACATGCAGCCTGGTCTTACCTTGGATTTCAACCCGCAGCACAGTGTCGATCGTTCCAAACTTGTTGCTGAGCTGCACCTTGTAACGCCCGGCGTTGGACTTGCGCTGGACATTCCTTACCACCAGGTGGGTGTAGCTTTCTGTGTTTTCAATAATCACGTTCTCAGATGGATTCAGAGGCTTCTTGCCATAGAACCACATGATCTGCGGGATGGGACGACCGATGTAGACAACGTGGAGACGGAGACTGGTGCCAGCCCCAGCATAGTACTTTTCCTTCAGAGGGAAGCCTGGGTGGAACTGGGGTGCTGCCTGCAGGCGTAGTTTGCCACTGGTTTCGATCTCTCCGGCTTCGTTGATGGCTCTGCAGGTGTACAAGCCCTCATCTTCCTGCTCATCCGTCAGGATGCTGAGAGAGTGGTTACGGCCGTCAGAGCTCATTTTGTACTTGCGGCTCTGGATCAGTTCCTTGCCGTAGCGATACCACTTGATCTCAGGCAGCGGTCTGCCAATGATGCCGCAGATCAGTGTCCCAGACTCACCAAGCTTGGTGGTTACATCTTGGATCTCCTCCTTCAAGGCTGGCGCTTCACCAACTGCAGAAAAATGCAATGATAACATGTAGAATCAGTGAATTTTGGTTGAGTTTATTCTTATTTAGAAAAAACAGGATCTCAGCAGCTTACCGCTCAGTTTTGTCTTGATGCCCATGGGTGTACGACGAGGTCGGCTCAGTCCGGTCTCATTCTCAGCAAAGATTCTGAACTCGTACTCGGTGGCCTCCATCAAGCCACCCATGGTGAACTGGCGGTCTTTGGAGCGCTCCTTGGTGCACTTCTTCCAAGCGCTCTCTCCAGCCTGCCTGAACTCAACCCAGTAACCCAGGATCTCTTTGCCACCGTCGTGCTCTGGTCTGAGCCAGTGGATGGTGATGGAGTCTTTGGTGATGGAGATGATGTCAATTTCTCCTGGTTGGCTTGGTTTGTCTGCAGACAGGAGTGGAGGTTAATGCTCATGGAGAGAGCTGTTCTCAAATTCAGTAAAAGTCGCCAAAATCATAAAACGTTAGTTCTTTCCTCACTGTCACCTTTCCAGTTTTTTACTTTACTCATAGATAAAAGCCGTGAAGCAATATAAACGTACCGAATGGATCTTTGCAAACCACGGGTTCAGAAGCAAGACCAGGTTCACTCTGTCCAATGTCGTTTTGGGCCACCACCCTGAACATGTACTCTGCATCGGGGATGAGGCCGGTGAGATTGAACATGGTGGTGGTGATGTGGGTCTTGTTGTGGCGGACCCACTTCTCTGTCGACACCTCCCTCCTTTCCACATAGTATCCCGTAACGCGTGAGCCTCCGTCGTCCCGAGGACGGGCCCAGGACAGAGATACAGTAGACTTGGTGACGTCCATGATCTCAGGTGGGTTGCTGGGAGGTTCGGGAGGACCTGCAGCAGATCAGCTTGTCAGTGAAATTGCATGTTCATATTAAGCGCAGAGCAACAGCAGAAAGTTTAAAGATGTAACTCACAGAGTGGTGTCTTTGGTAGGACGGCCTCATCCGACTTGAGAGATCTGCTGACACCAAACTGGTTCTCAGCAGAAACCTTGAAGTGGTACCCCACGTTCTCCTTAAGGCCCTTCACCACCAGAGATGTTTCTGTTACCCGGGCATCTACCGTGTACCAGGCAGCTTTGGACACCTCCCTTCTTTCCACGATATAGCCCAGGATGTCAGAACCTCCATCGTCTGAAGGTGGCCTCCAGCTGACCCGAACGGATCTGGCCTGGATGTCGTCAAACTCCAGAGGGCCCTCTGGGGCATCAGGACGGCCGATCACCTTCACCTGGAGTTGGAAGAGAAGGTGTATTTCTTTAGGTCTGATGTTCAGCCGGCGAAGTTGCGGCTCAACTCTGATGTGACTCACCTTGATGTAGACGGCCTTCCTGCCACATTTGTTCTCCAGAACCAAGTCATAGGTACCGGTGTCATCTTTGTGTGCCTCTTTGATCACAAGCTCCGTGATGTCATCATGAGTGGCGATCATGGCGCGATGTGAGATGTCATGGCCGTCCTTCGTCCACTTAACTGTTGGGATGGGTTTGCCCTTAATGGGTACAGACAGATGGACGACTCCGCCCTGCCGTACAATGTAGCCTTCCTCGTATTTACGATCAAGCTCGTAGTCAGGATAATCTGATGGAGATAAATTTCACTTTGTTCAGCAAACAGATTCATTTCAGATCAGTCTGATGACATGAGATTTGTCCTCTTACCAAGCATCTCCTGGACTTTAACCACTCCAGGAATCTCGGCAGGCTCTCCGGCGCCACCAGCGTTGCAGGCTATGACTCTGAATTTGTACTCCGCGCCCTGAGGCATGTGGGTGAGGGTATACTCGCACATCTTTGTGGGTGTGGTGTTGCAAAGGGTCCATTCTACCTGGTCCACCTTCTGCATCTCAATCAGGTAGCCGGTAACAACTGAACCACCCTCCTCTTCCGGCGGCAGCCAGGCCAAGGAGACTGAAGTCCTGGTGCTGTCTGTGACCCGGGGCTGAACCGGAGGACCTGGCGGTTCTGTTAAAAACAAATAGAGCTCAGCTTGAACACATTCTGGTGATGCGCGGTATCACAGCAGGAGAGCAGTTCTAAGCTCCAACATACCGATTGGATCCATCGCGATAGTGATGGGGGAGCTTTCACTGGGTTTGCCGGCTCCTCTAGAGTTGATGGCAGTAATACGGAACTCGTACTCCACACCCTCGATCAGTCCAGAGGAGCGGTATCTGGTCATGGTGACTGGGTTCTTGCTGATCTTCAGCCACCTATCAGAGCCGCCGTCTTTGCGTTCAATGATGTACCCGGCAATGGTGGAGCCACCGTTGTCCTCGGGTGGATGCCAGGTCAGGGTCATGCCTTCATGGGTGACATCCAGCACCTCCGGTCTGCTCGGGGGTCCAGGAATGGCTGTGTGGGAAAAACAAAACATTGGAAAGTTGAATTATTGAGAAGGTTTGTGTTTTAAGTGCGAAGCTGCACATGGGAACTTCTGCTCAACTGCAGTTTAGAAAGTCTCAGATAATGATTTGTTTTATATAGACATCATCAAAGATTTAAAGATTCAAGCATAGAGGTTAAAAACATGTAGGACTATTGTAGGAGGAAAGGTAACTCACTCTTGACACTCTTGCACTCCACCACCTCAGACTGCAGGAAGCTACCGACTCCGAAGCGGTTCATGGCGGCAATGCGGAACACGTACTCGGTTCCCTCTGAGAGTCTGGTGAATTTGAAGCAGGTTCTGGTCACGGACTCTGAGACTGTGGTCCAGCCCGGCTGATGAGCGTTACGCTGCTCCACCACGTAGCCGCTCACGTTGGCACCACCGTCCTTCTCTGGAGGTTCCCAACTGACTGTCACTGACACGCCATCCATTTCCTCGATCTTCACCGGACCGACAGGGATGCCGGGTTTGTCTAGACAGAAGCCAGAAAACTCAATTCCTTGAATTTGTGAATTTAACGGCCATTATATTCCTGAACCTCTAATCAGAGAGAAGATCTTACCGAGGATGATGACCTTGATAACCTCTGTTGCCATGCCAACAGCATTCTTCACTTCCAGAGTATAATTGCCAGTGTCGTTGATGGTGGTCTCACGGATGACCAGGTGGGTGTTTTTGCCATTGCTGTCAATCTTGATACGGTCCAGGCTGTCCTTCAGCTTAACGCCAGCGAAGAACCAGGAGCAGACCGGCGTCGGTTTGGCCTTAAAGGGGATGTTTAGGTCGATGGGTTTGCCGCGGTGCACGTGAACGATCTTCTGGGGGATGTTGGTCATGTCGATCTTAGGTGTCACTGAAACCCACATGAAAAATGTTTAAGATTAATCCTCTGAGAGGAGTGAGGCAGAGGACCGATGAGTGAAGACTCACCCTTGATGTCCTGGATGGTGACAGGTGTGACGGTGTCCATGGGTTCACTCGCTCCCCTGCTGTTGGTTGCTCTTATCCTGAACAGATACTGGTCGTTCTCTGTCAGGGACTGGACGGTATAGTGGGATATCGAGGCCTTGACCGTGGCCACCGTGTTCCACCTATCGGAACCCACTTTGCAGGCCTCCAGGATGTAGCCCGTCAGCCTGCTGGCGCCGTCATACAGTGGTTTCTCCCAGCGTAGAGTCACAGAAGACTTGGTGACGTCAGCAACCTGGAGGTCGACAGGAACTGAGGGTACTTCACACACCAGCACAGCCTCTGCTGTCTCACATGGTTCCCCAACGCCGTAGATGTTCTCAGGCAGGACTCTGAAGAAGTAGTGTACGCCCTCCTCCAGGCCTGTGATTCTGAACAGGGTCTTCCTGCACTCAGTGGTGATGGTTTTGTATGACTTCATGTTGGCCTCACGCTTCTCTATGATGTAGTTGCTGACATGAGCGCCACCATCAATGGCAGGCACATCCCAGGTGATCACCACCGATTCTTTGGTGTAGTCTTTGACCTTGACTGAGCTTGGAGGACCAGGAGTGTCTAGAGAGGACAAAGAGTGGAGGAGTGAGGGTTTCGGGTGTCTTTGCAAAAACGCTAAATGCGATATAACTTGGTATGACTTACCATAGACTTTAACCAAGATGGTGGCGGTCTTCTTGCCAGACGGGTTCTCTGCCTCCACCACATATTTTCCTGAGTCATAGCGATTCACCTTCTCCACTATCAGTGAGGTTGAGCTGTCGGTGGTCTCTATGTAACCACGGCTTTGCAGTTCTACACCTGTCTTCCTCCAGGCCACTACTGGTGTAGGCCGGCCGTTGACGGACACGAAGAGACGAAGGGTACCGCCGGCACGCAGACACACGATTTTCTTCAGGTCATCAGGAAGCTCCAGGTCAGGCATTTCTGAGGGAACAGAGTCCAAGATGACCATGTTTAAGTCCCGTACTGATAGACATTAGAGCTGAGAGGCTGGGAGGATAGGTTTTCCTCTTTTACAATTTTCTTGTGTGCAAATTTGATTAAATTCTAATTTCTGCGATTTTTGTTACGTAAAATTATCTATTTTAACAATTTCATAAATTTTACTTTTTTTTCATAAAAAATGTAATTAGGAAAACACAACACAGCAGCCAGACAATCATTCAGCTTACAAGAGGCCTAATGCCCAACAGGGCAAGTAAAAAACATTCCAGAAAAAAAAAACAGAATTTTTTTAACTGCAAATAAATAATTTTTTCAATTAAAAAAAAAAAGATAAAAAATTTATGAAACAAAAAACACTGCAGTATTTATGCGAAGGGATTTTTTTTCTCCCACCCTTAACAGCCATGATTGTGTTTGACTTTCTTTTTACAAAACCTTAAGATTTATTTTTTGTTTATTTGTGTGCATTTAGTTTTTAAGGTATGTTTATTTATTTTTTTATCAACACTTGTTTGAAATAAAGTTCTTTATTCTATTCTATCCACAGACTCACCAATTCTCTCCAGGGGCTCCACCTCAGCACTTGGATCGCTGAACTCGCCGGTACCGTTGTTATTAATGGCTGCCACCCTGAATCTGTATTTCTTATTGGCTGCCAGCCCAGCAGCCACAAACTCGTTAGTCTTCAGAGCCTTGGCTGTGGCACGGTACCACTGCTCAATGCCCTCCTCCAGGATCTCCACCACGTAGCCGCTGACGTCTGAGCCACCATCGTACATGGGTCTGGTCCAGGTCATGCTGATGCTGTGCTTGGTCGTGTCGGTGATGCGAGGCATTGATGGAGCAGCCGGGGTATCTGGAGGATGAAAATTAAATGTTTCCGTCTGCTCTGGAAAATACTCCAGCTCAGGTGTGAAATGAAAAGTGAAGACATCTTACATGTGGGCTCTTTACAGAGGATGTAGGGCGAGGCGTCGCTCGGCTTGCTGTCTCCAGCAGCGTTCGAAGCCGTCACCCTGAACTGATACTCGCTTCCCTCCAGCAGGCCTGTGATCTTCAGACGGGTGTCATAGATGGTGTACGTTCGATTCACCCGAGTCCACCTGATCCACAGGACACAACATTAGTCTGAGACATTTTCCAGATTTCACACGGCTCATATCCGTTAGCCTGAACAGACCTTGTGCTGCTCTTCTCTCGTTTATCCACAATGTAGTTCTTAATCTCGCTGCCACCGTCGCTTTCAGGTTTCAGCCACTCGATGACGACGTGCTCCTTACCAACCCCAGTGGCCTCAGGTGTGCCAGGTTGGGATGGGACAGCTGGAGGGGGGGAATCATGGGAAAATTTTGAATCTGATAGAAATCACTGAAAATATTCAAGTCAAAGTTTCCATTTCAAAGGGTAAAATCTAGTAAACAATGAGGGCTCCGGCTTACTGTAGGCGTTTCTGGCGATCACAGGATCCGACTCCAGAGGAACTCCAGGTCCGAACTTGTTGACTCCTCTCACTCTGAAGATGTATTCATTGTTTTTGATCAGTCGGGAGCTGACGCATGACAGTGACTTGCACTCCGTTTCCATGACAACCCAGATGAGGCGGCTGGTCTCCCGACGCTCCACAATATAGTGGGAGACGGTGTCTCCGCCGTCCTCCAGAGGGATCTTCCAGGACACGGTGCACTTCTCCTCTGTCACTCTGCTGATCACGATCTTATCTGCCGGAGGTCCGGGTGTGTCTGAGAGAGCCAACCCAGAGGAACATCAGATGCCGGCACGTAAAAACACAACGAGCGTCTCACGTGGAAAACATCAGCCATGCTAATACACAAACGTTTCCAGCTCACCCAGAACTTTGACGGTGACACCAGCAGTCTTTGTGCCGCTGGCGTTCTTCACGGTCAGAATGTATCTGCCTGAGTCGAACCTGTCGCAGTTCTTGATGACGGCCATGGCTCTGGTGGACGTGTAGGTCAGAGAGTATTTCTCTCCTAGCTCCAGGATCTTGTCTCCCTTTGCCCAGTACACCGTGGGTTCTGGTTTACCTCCCACGGCACCGTCCAGGATGAGGTCAGAGCCGGCTGCAATGGTGACGGTCTCGCCGATCAGCTTGCTGTCAAGCTCAGCTTTGGGAGGTGCTGTAGTGGAGATTAAAGTTTTAATCTGACATCCAACATAATTCGGACTTTATAAAGAATATATTAAGTAAAAAATTATTTAAACAGAATTTATGTGAAAGACGTACAGTATTCGTCCTTGCAGGTGACTGGCCCGGTGGACTCGGAGGGGGCGCTGTGGACCCCTGCGGCGTTCTTGGCGAGGACACGGTACTCGAAGGTCTCGTCCTCTCCCAGGTTTGTGACGGTGAAGTAGTTCTCTGTGATGGTGGTGTAGTTGCACTTGAGCCAGCGGTTGTCGTCCCACTCATCGGTGCTGTAGACTTTCTTTTCCACTACATATCCAACGATCTTACTGCCACCGTCGTTGAAGGGCACGGTCCAGCAGAGTGACACGGAGGATCGGGTGATATCTGTCACCTCAGGTTTACCAGGAGGATCTGAGCCGGGAGAAAAACACCTTCAATCACAGCTTTCTGACCAGTTTCAGCTGTGATGCTATTAGAAAGTAAACATTTCCCTTACCAACTGGATTCAGAGCCACCACTGGTCTGGAGGCCTCACTGGCTTTGCTGAGTCCTGCCAGGTTCATGGCGTACACTCTGAACTGGTACTCCAGGCCCTCGATCAGGTTGGAGATCTTGTACTGGCAGTCCAGACAGGGCAGCTTATTCTCCCTCACCCACAGGATGGTGTTCCTCTCCTTCTTCTCAATCCAGTAGCCCGTCACCTTGCTGCCGCCGTCAGCGTACGGCACATCCCACTTGATCATGATGACGTTGGCAGACACGGAAACCACGTCTGGACGAGTTGGAGGACTCGGAGGAACTGAATGGGAAACAGTGACGGTGTTAAGAACAAGAAAATGAGGCTCGCTTTCGTTTCATGAAGGCAAAGACTCACCGAATGGATGCTCGATCACAACGGGACTGGACTCGATGGACTTGCTGACTCCATACTTGTTCTCGGCGCACACTCTGAATGTGTACTCCATGTATTTCGTGAGATGAGTGACTTTGATCGTGGTCCTCTTCACGCTTGAATTTACAACCTGCCAGGAGGCAGTGCCAGATTCCCGCTTTTCAACGATGTAATTGGTGATGTCGGTGCCACCATCATCAGCTGGCTCAGACCAGGACAGATTGCAGGACTCTGAGGAGATCCCAGAGATCTCTATGGGTCCTGTGGGTGGACTTGGTCTGCCAACGATGACCACGGTCACCGTGAACGTCATCATGCCGGCAGCGTTCTCCAGGATGAGGTAATACTTGCCGCTGTCGCTTCTCTTGCTGTCTTTCACCACCAGAGTGGTTCTCTCCTTCGTGGTCTTTATGGAGACCCGATCCGTTTCCTTCAGCTTCATCTCCTCCAGCTTCCATGTGACCTTGGGAGCAGGTCTGCCGCTGATGGGGATGTCGATGGTGAAGGTGTTGGATGTCTTGCAGGTGATGAGCTGTTTGGCGATGCCGCTGAGGTCAGCAGTGGGCTCGATGCGAGGCTCCTTGATCACCACAGAGCCGAAGGTGCTTTGAGGATGACTGATTCCAGCATCGTTCTTGGCCTTCACTCTGAAGTCATACTCTGTGTTCTCAATCAGACCCTCCACCAGCATCTTCAGAGACTTTGTCTCCCCAGCAACAACCCAGCGGTCTGTGCCCTTAGCTCTGAACTCAACAATGTAGCCTCTGATGCGGCTGCCTCCGTCATGTTCGGGCTTCAGCCACACCAGGGAGGCTGTGGAGCTGGAAGTGTCCACAACATCTAGTCTCTTGGGTGGTGCAGGTTCCTCTGTGGCGATGACGGGCTCAGTCATCTCGTGAGATTCGCCCTTGCCATACTGATTAACAGCAGCCACTCTGAACAAGAACGGCACGCCGATATCCAGGCCGGTTACTCGGATCATCTGCCGGGAGCACTTGCTGCTGACCTCCTGCCAGGCCAGGCGACTCGCCTCACGCTTGTCCACCGTGTAGTGGTGTATTCTGGATCCACCGTCATTTGAAGGGGCATCCCACATCATTGTCAAGGCTCCGCGGGTGACATCTTTGAAGCTGATGGCCCCTGGAGGTCCAGGAGTGTCCAGCACTTTGATGGTGAACGTAATCGACTTGCGCCCACTGTTGTTCTCAAGAGAGAGGGTGTATTTGCCAGCCTCGTATCTGGTGCAGCCTTCGATGGTCAGAGTAGAGAATGAATCTGTGGTGTTGACGTCAGCCATGATGGGAAGCTCGCCGTCTACCTTGGACCAGGTGGCCAGAGGAGCAGGCTTTCCTCGGAAAGCAATGTTGAGGGTGACAGTGCCTCCGTTCTTCACAATGTGAGTTTGTTTGAAATCGGCACCAATGTCGATTTCTGGAGATGTAAGTCTGTCCAGGGCCTGTACCGCACTGGGCATTTCTGAAGCTTCACCCTGCCCCGACCCATTTACAGCACTGACCCTGAACTTGTAAAGCTCTCCGGCGATCAGACCTTTGGTTGTGTATGAATTATGGATACATATCTGGCTGTTAACTCTGTGCCACTCCATCAGGCTGGCCTTGCACATGTCGATGTTATAGCCGATGATTTCCATTCCACCATCAAAGATGGGCTTGGTCCATTCCAAGGTGATGGAGGACTTTGTGGAGTCAATGATCTGGAGACAAAAAAATTGTGTTAGTTTGTGCTCCTCAGCTGGGGGAGATTTGGTGGAGTTATACGGGTTAATATTGTACAACTGTACACAATGATCCTTGAATTATACCTTGATCAGAGTGGGAGCACTGGGAGTGCTGGTTGGCTCCCTGCATTTGAAGAGCCTGGAGGTACTGCTGGCCGGTCCGACACCGGCACCGTTTTCAGCCATGACGCGGAACTCATACTCATTGCCTTCAGTGAGGTGGGTGACGCGGTGCCTCAACTCTGTGATGGGCCTCTTGGAGGAAACTTTCACCCAGCGGAGGCTCTTCTTCTCTCTCCTTTCCAGGATGTAATGTTTAATCTCATTGCCGCCGTCTGTCCGTGGCCTTGTCCAACACAAGGTGATGCTGTTTCCAGTCACATGTGTGGCATCTGGAGTACTAGGTGCATCGGGTACAGCTGAGTGTCAGAGTAGAAAAATACATTAGAAAACTGTTCAGAAAGAAAATTTTCCTGTTTGCTAAATAAGAGATTGCTTTAACAAGAAGTTCAGATGCAGTCAGACAACGTGGGAGTAAATCTATTTACTGTATTGCATCTGTGCGATGAATGGGTCAGAGTCCAGAGGTTTGCCAACACCAAACTTGTTGACGGCAGAGACCCTGAACTGGTACTCGTTGCCTTTGATGAAACTGGTTGCATTGTAGGAACAAGCTTCACACTTTGATGTGACCGTAGCCCAGGAGATCCTCGACGTCTCCCTCTTCTCCACAACATAGTGGGTAATAGCAGCGCAGCCATCGTTCTCTGGTGGGTTCCACCACACCGTGCACTTCTCAGCCGTGATGCCCGTGAAACGGATCGGACCTTCAACTGGTCCAGGAGTGTCTGCACAGACACAGAGGGTGGAGGGGTTATTTTACAAAGGTCAAATAAGCATGTATCTTTGATTTATGTCAATGTAATACAGATTTGTATTAAGCTATATCTTGAACAAGGCCATTTTCGCCTACTAACCTTGCACTCTAACGTTAACATCAGCTTTCTTGGTTCCAGAGCTGTTTTTGGCCTCCACTGTGTAAATTCCACGGTGGTTCCTGTCAGCATCCCGGATGAACAGACTACTGGTGCCAATGCCAGTGGTGATCTCAATGTCAATCATGGTCCTCTTATCGATCTCTCTGCCATCCTTGTACCACAGCACCTGTGGGACTGGACGTCCAGTGATGCGGCAGCTGAGCCTGATGTTCTCTCCAGCCCTCAGAGTGAGGACCTGGTCTGGAGACCACTCAATCTCGGGAGCAACTGCAGACGAAAAGTAACGAGAATCAAGCGTCAGGAGCAGTGAAATGAACGTTAATCGGGGGATGTCGTGTGTTTTGTACTCACTGCTCTCATCCTTGGTCATGATGTAACCAGAGGAGTTAGATGGCGGACTGACTGTACCAACGGCATTCCTGGCAATCACTCTGAACTCAAATCTGTCTCCAGCAGACAGACCGGTCACAGTGAACTGAGTCTCGCTGATGTCGGTGAAGTTGCATCGTAGCCATTTGCCCCGACCTTGGCGCCTCTCCACGCTGTAGGCAACAATTTTGCAGCCACCATCTCGCTTGGGGACATCCCATTGCAGGGTGACTGAGTCTCTGGTTACGTCAATGCAAACGGGGGTACCAGGAGGATCTAATAAAGGTGAAAAGCAGACAATCAATTTTATTAGAGAGGACTTCAAGACATATGCAGATACAGGAACTACTGGGAAAATGAGAATATCCTGAAATAATGCTACATTTCTGTAACTTAACGTCAAAGAGGACTTGTACATATATAGACAAATAGTCTGCAAATCAATTTATTTTAGCTTTTGTGTTTAGATTTTGCTGATCAGGATTTGCATCTACAGAAAATATCAAATTAAAAAACTCAGAGAATTAGAATTTTGCTTGAAATCTATAAAAAATATATTTTAAATACAAAAGTGTCAGGCCTCCGAAAGTAAAATCTTGCATCTTTACTTAGTACATAAAATGTATTGGTTTCACTTCTTATGTGGAATTGATTGAATAAAACAACTTTTCCAGTATATTCTAATTTTCTGATTAGTATCTGTACATCTGAGGCCAGATGGAGGCAGGACTTACCAACAGGAGATATGGCAAGAGCGTGTTTGCTCTGCTCGCTGACAGGGCTGAGACCAGCGTTATTCTCAGCATAGACTCTGAAGGAGTACTCCAGACCCTCAATGAGACCAATGATCCTGTACTCTCTGTTGGAGATGATGGTAGAATTCACCTTCTGCCACAGGAGGCTGTTCCTGTCCTTCTTTTCAACATGGTAACCCAAAATGGGGGAACCTCCATCAAATTCTGGGGCCTCCCATTTGATGGTCATACCGTCGCTGGTGACGTTGTAGGCCACTGGTTTTCCTGGGGCACCTGGAGGTTTGTACTGATGCTGTGCAATAACATCTGAGGAAACAAGAGGATCACTGACCCCATACTTGTTCTCTGCGCGGACCCTGAACTGGTACACGGCTCCTTTGACCAGGTTGGTGATCTTAAAGCTGGTCCTGACAACACTGGAACAGACCATCTTCCAGTTGGCTTGGGAGGTTTCACGTTTCTCTACACTGTAGCATGTGATCTCGCCGCCACCATTTTCCTTCGGCTCGTCCCAGGAGATGATGATACTCTGAGCTTTAATCTCATCAAAGCGGATGGGCCCAACAGGTGCTGTGGGGGGTCCTAGGGTGATCACATTGATGTCAAAGTAGTTCTTGACAACTCGGTTGTCCAGGACTAGTGTGTACTGGCCAGCGTTCTCTTTCTTAGCTCCTCGGACTGTGACTGCAGTCTTGTTGTCAGTGGTCCTGAAGCGGATCTTCTCACTCTCCTTCAAAGGTGAGTTATCCTTCAGCCAGCTGATTGCAGGTTTTGGTTTACCCTTAAATGGAAGCTCGATGTGGATGTTTTGACCGACGCGGACAGCAAGCTCTCCATTGGGGTAATCGGTGAGGGTTGCTTCAGGAGGAATGATGAAGTCAATCACTGTTATTGGACCAATCTGAGAGAAGTCACTCCTGCCTTTCTCGTTTTTGGCAAACACTCTGAAATCCATGATGGCGTTCTCCTTGAGTCCGGTTACCTCACATGTGCAGCGCTTGCATGTCGCTCCTAAAGACCAGTTGACTTCATCCTGGCTTCTCTTCTCAATGATGTACTCTGTGATGTGGCTGCCACCATCGTGGTCTGGTCTGGTCCACTGGAGAGTAACGGAGCTCTTTGTGGAGTCCAACATCATCAGGTTTTTGACGCCTCCTGGAGTTTCTGTTGCTCTGACAGGTTCGGTGGTCTCACAAGTGTCACCGACACCAAACTCATTTTCAGCCGATACACGGAAAAAGTAAGCCACGTCCTCCTCCAGACCTGTCACTTTGTAAGATGTGTTGAGGCACTCTTCAGTGATCACTTGGTAAGCCTTCATGGTGGACGTCTTCTTCTCCACAATGTATTTAGTGACCGGAGAGCCACCATCAATGAGAGGAGCCTCCCAGCTCAGGGTCAGCTTTCCTCTCGTCACATTCTTGATCATTAGTTTCTGGCAGGTAGATGGACTGTCCAGAACCCTCAGGGAAACCGTGATAATCTTGGGTTCTCCCACACCGTTCTCAATCTCCAGCAAATATTTCCCACAGTCGTCACGGGTGACCTTGGGGATGAGGAGTGTGGTGGACCTCTCGGTGCTGTTGATGGTGAAGCGGTTATCACCGGCCATGTTGCGGTCTCCACGGCGCCAGGTGATGTTGGGAGCAGGACGACCCTTCAGTGGAATAAAGACTTCCACATCACGGCCAGCCTTGGCTGTGTACTGGGTTGTCATGGGAACATCCAGGTCCAAGTCTGCTTCCTCTGTTGGGTAGAAGAGAAACACAAATCATATCAGTTTCAATTCGAACAGTAATAAAGCATCAATAAATATAAGATTATCTCAGATTGTTATTTCAGTTTCATTTACATAAAATAAATCCAACCTAAAATATCCTTGGCTTGCACAGGCGTGTACATTTTGATGTCCTCTCCTTTGCCTTTGCTGTTCACAGCAGAGACTCTGAAGAAGTAATAGCAGCCAGGTTTGAGGTGGGAAACGACATACTCGCAGGTCGGGACCTGTGGGTTGACGTTCACCCATTCTTTGTCCTCTGTGTTCATCTGTTCCAGCAAGTAGTGCTTGATTTCACTCCCACCATCATAAACAGGCTTCTCCCAGCCGAGGGTGATGGATGACTTTGTGGAGTCGACTACACGCAGCTTTGAAGGTTCACCTGGTAGATCTGGAGAAGGAAAAAAGACAGAAATATTCTTAGTAACTAGGAGTGAACATCTCAACAAAGGAAGAAATTTATGTAGAACCAGGGTTGTGATCCATTGTGAAAATTATACCGATGGGATCGTAGGCCTTGTAGAGATCCGAGGCCTCTGAATAGTTTCCTGCTCCGGCCTTGTTGACAGCACAGACTCTGTACTGGTACTCGTTGTTCTCTACCAAGTTGCTGACTTTCTGCCTGGTGTCTCTGATGGTGCCCTTGACCACCTGGGCAAAAAAAAAGGATTTATGTTCATATTTAGTTTCCCTCCCCACAAATTTAAAACCTGCGGAGATTCCTCTGCAGACCAACCTTGAACCATTGCAAACTCTTCTTCTCTCTTTTCTCCAGGTAATAACCATCAATGTCACTGCCTCCATCCAATGCTGGTCTCTCCCAGATCACTGTCATGGTGGACTTGGTGATCATGGTGACTTTAGGCTTGGATGGCTCACTTGGAGAGACTGTTTAAAAGAAAAGAAACAGACCACATCAAATTGGTTTGTTGCACTTTGCTTGCAGTTGTGGTGATAGAAGCTGATGACGTTCAGAGTGGTTACCGAATGCATTCCTGGCGATAATGGGCTCTGACTCCAGAGGATCTCCGATGCCAAACTTGTTGACTCCACGAACTCTGAAGATGTACTCATTACCCTGGATGAGCCGAGGCACGTTCACAATGCAGTCGACCAGTTTCTCAGAGACAATGGACCACATTACCCGACTAGTCTCCCTCTTCTCTATGATGTAATGAGACACCATGGCGCCGCCCTCATCAGCAGGTGGCGACCACATGATCGTGATGTTGTCTGCAGTTACTTTCTTAAACTGAATCTCTCCGGCAGGGGGACCAGGCTTATCTGATCAGGGATGAGAAATAAATCATGCTCATCATCTAAAGATACATTTTTATTGAGCAAAATTCATCCTAAAATCTTGAAATTGCATCTGTTTACCTTGAATCAGCAGCCTGACGATAGCACAAGAAGACCCCAGAGAGTTCTTCACTCTGACCTCATAAGTTCCTGAGTTCAGACGAGTGGTTTCCCTCAGCAGTATGCTGGTGGATTCAAACGTGTGTTTAAAGGAGAGATGAGCCGTGGGTTTCAGCTCTTTACCATCCTTCAACCACTCAATTGTGGGGGCAGGTTTGGCTATCACATTAAACTTGAGCTCCACGTTAGAGCCAGCCCTGTGCTTGACCTCATTAAGGTACTCTGGTGGAATTTCAATTTCCGGGGCACCTGAATGACAAACCAGAAAACAGGCAGATGACCTCTATTTCTAAAAAACACTGCAGAGCAAACTACCAAGTAAAAAGAAAACTACAAAGATGTAAAAGGACTTGATAAGTTTTGTCCAGTTCCTCTGCAGGTCTGCTGAAACCCTCAGCAGTTTTAAATCAGGGTTAAAAACTTTTCTATTTGCAGCCTTTTATGATGAGTGATTTTTTTTCTTTCTGAGGGTTTATTTCTTTCTTTCATTTTCTCATTTTTTCTTTCATTCTTTTCATTGCTTTCTGCACCCTGCTGTAATGTTTCTAATATTTGTATGTAAAGCACCTTGAATTGTCAGGTGCATGAAATGTGCTATATAAGTAAACTTGCCTTGCCTTATAAGCAAACTTGGTTTGAAGACGTACCGTATGTGTCCACGCAGGTGGCTGGTCCAGCAGGCACGGATGGATTGCTCACTGAGCCAACTGCATTCTTGGCCATGACTCTGAACTCGTAGGTCTCGTCCTGGGTTAGACCAGTCACAGTGAAGCGGGTGTCTTTGATATTAGTGATGTTAGCCTTGGACCACTTTGGACTAACACCTTCTCTCTTCTCAACAATGTAACCAGTGATCAGGGATCCGCCATCATAGTTGGGCTTCTCCCAGGCCAGGCTGATGGAGTTCTTGGTGATGTCGTTGATGCGGAGGTTGATGGGCGGCTCTGCGGAAACAGACAGTGAAAAACATAAGTGATAATGCTACTAAATTCAAAATTCAGATAATCTTAAAGAGAATATGATGCTCCGCTTACCGCAGGCGTCAATGGCTAACACAGGATCAGAGGCTTTGCTGAAGGAGCTGAGGCCTGCAGCATTCTCAGCTGCCACCTTGAATTCATAAATGAGCCCGGCGTTAATGTTGGTGACCTTTAAGTGTGTAGCACGAATGACCATCTTGTTAACCCTCTGCCACAGGATACTGTTCCTGTCTTTCATCTGCAGATGGTAGCCAAAGACATGGCTGCCTCCATCTGACTTGGGCTCCTTCCAGGCCACAGTGATGTTCTCCCTTGTTACAGCTGTAATTTCTGGAGTTGAAGGAGCATCTGGAATAGCTGGAGGACAACAGACAAACTTCATTATGAACAGGGTTTAAAATATTGCATATAAAAATGAAAGATGGAAAAAGCAACAATTGCTTACTGTACGGAAGGCTGACGGTGACCGCTGGTGAGTCGATGTGTTCACTGATGCCATATCTGTTCTCAGCCCTGATCCTGAACTGGTACTCCAGGCCAGTGGTCAGCTTCATGATTTTCATGGTGCAGCGGGCCACAGCAGAAGAAACATCCATCCAGTTGGATGTAGTCGTCTCTCTTTTCTGGATGATGTAGTTAGTGATGGGGCTGCCACCAACGTAAGCTGGTGGGAGCCACCTCAGGCTGACGCTGTCTTCTGTGACGTCAAACAGCTCCACAGGTCCAACTGGAGCACTTGGTCGGTCCAGAACAACAATATTGATGTAGGTTTTTGTGGTTCCGCTGGAGTTGGAGGCTGTGATGTCATAACGTCCGGAATCTCCAGCAATGCTCTCACGCAGAACAATCTTAATGCTGTCAGGAGTGACTTCAGAGTTGAACCTCATTGTTGACTTGAGCACCACGTCATCCTTGGACAAAGTGACTTTAGGCAGTGGCTTTCCGGTCAGCGGGATCTCACACTTGAGAGTGGAGCCAGCTCTCACATACGCTGTGTTGTGTGGGAAGTCCTTCATGTTGATCTCAGGAGATTCTAAAGTGAAAACACAATCAGGTTATCAACAGAAAAATTAAAGGTGACATTGACATGTTTGACACAAGTTATTTCTAGAACTGAACTACAAAAAAGGTAACTTACCAATCTGGTCTTTGACCATAACAGGGGTGAGCATCTCCTTAATGTCACTGAAACCAGCATGGTTTTCAGCTCTGACTCTGAAGAAGTACTCTGCATTCTCCCTTAAGCCAGACACCGTGAGGTGGACAAACTTGGTAACGCCACACTTGACCCACTTGTCTTGACCTTTCTCTAGCGCTTCAACCAGATAACCAGTTATCCTGCTGCCTCCATCTTGTTCTGGCTTGGCCCAAGCTAATGTTACACCCTCTTTGGTCACATCAGTTGCTCCCAGCTTTGGTGGTGGACTTGGTTTTTCTGGAAAAAAAGGGTCATAATGTGTTTTACTTCAGTCCAACAACGTGAAACAACAATGCTGGTACAGTAAATCTCCATACCTGTGATCTTGGTTCCCTCTTTGGTGTCTGCAGAAACACCAACACCATATTCGTTCTCTCCTGTCACTCTGAAGTAGTAAACCTCTCCCTCCTTCAGATTTGACACCTTGTATGTCAGTCTGTGGCATGTGTCAGTCAGCCTGGTCCAGCCCTTCTTGCTGGCCTCACGGAAGTCAACGAGGTAATTCTTGACTGGCCCACCTCCCTCATTCTCAGGAGTGTCCCAGGTTACAGTGGCAGAGGTCTTGGTCACTTCCTTTACCTCCACATGGGTAGGGGGTCCAGGTGAGTCCAGGACTCTGACATTAAGAGTCAGTGATGAGGTTCCAGCCACACTGGACAGGGTGACAGTGTATTTTCCAGAGTCGTTGCGAGTTGCTTTTTCTAAGGTGATTGAAGTGAAGGTGTCTGTTGTGTCAATGACAGCGCGCACTCTAAGGTCAACGTCAGGCTTAGTCCAAGTAACACTCGGGATGGGTTTTCCTTTGAAGGGTACCTTCATGGTGAATGAGCTTCCATCTTTCACAATCAGAGTCTTCCTCATCTCATTGCTGATCTCAAAAACAGGCTCCTCCTCTTTTTCCTTGGCAACCTGTTTATCTGTCTCAGGACTGGGCTCACTGGGTCCGATCTTGTTAATGGACTTGACGACAAACACATATTCAGCCCCAGGTGTCAATCCCACCACTGTAAACTCAGTGTTCTTAGTGTTCTGGACTCCAACAGTCCATTCATCATCTGACGTCTTCCTGTATTCTACTCTGTAACCAGTCACAGGTGCGCCACCATCAAACAATGGCTTGTTCCATGAAAGGGTGACTGTGGTCTTTGTAGAGTCAATAATCTTAGGCTTAGCTGGAGGTGAGGGTAGGAACTGTGGGTCTTCAGCCTTGGTGAGTGGGCAAGGGGTGCTGGGAGCACTGAGTCCGGCAGCATTCTCTGCAAACACTCTGTACTCATACTCACAGCCCTCACGGAGGTTTGAGGCTTTCACTCTGAGGTCATAAACAGGTTTCTTGTTGACGCGGCACCAACGTAGACCAGTCTTCTCACGTCTCTCAATTACGTAGCCAGCGATACTGCTGCCGCCATCAGACACGGGTCTTTCCCAACAGATGGTCATTGCCTCACTGGTAACAGCAGTTACCTGAACATTAGTGGGGGCTGCAGGCACAGTGAATGGATCCATGGCTTTTACTGGCTCACTCTCCAATGGCTCACCATCTCCATATTTGTTCACTCCTCTGATTCGGAAGATGTATTCATTTCCTTTGAGCAGTTTGGTCACTTTGCAGGTTGTTGCCTTCATGTCCCCGTAGACAAGAGTCCATGCAAGGCGACTTGTCTCACGCTTCTCTACAATGTAGTGCATGATTTCAGCACCACCATTTTCTTGAGGAGGTCCCCATGTTAGAGTGCACTTTTCTGCTGTGAGGCCAGAGACTGATAAGGGCCCTGAGGCAGGTCCAGGTCTGTCCAGAACCTTGCAGTTGATAGCCATAGACCTAGTTCCTGCTACATTGTGTAAAGTCAAGACATACTGTCCTGAGTCCCTCCTGATAGCATCTCTGACAATCAGGGTGGTAGCGAAGTTAGTGGAAGTGATTTCACATCTGGCCTTAGCATCAATCTCTTTCCCGTCCTTACTCCAGGATACAACAGGGAGAGGACGTCCAGTGATTTCAGCATCAATTCTGATAATATCTCCAGCCTTAATGACAACCAACTGCCGGAATTTATCTTCCAAGATGATAGTTGGAGGATCAACATCATCCTTGACAGTGATAGGACCTGTGCTTTCTGAAGGAGCACTCAAAAGATCCGCAGAATTTCTAGCAATAACATGGAAATCATACTGGACATCTTCTATGAGGCCTGTTACATCAAAGTAGGTGTCCTGTAGATTGGCGAAGTTACATTTCAGCCAGCGGCCGCTTGGAAGTTCTTTGCGTTCCACAATGTATCCAGTAATTTTCACTCCACCATCGTACTCTGGCCCATCCCAAAAGAGGGAAACTGAGTTTCTGGTAATGTTTGTGACTCTGAGGTTACGTGGAGATTCACATGGGTCCCTGGCAGCAACAGGTTCACTGGGCTTAGTGCATGGGCCAATGCCAGCAATATTCTCAGCATATACTCTAAACTGATACAATAAGCCTTCCTCAATGCCGGTCATCTTAAACTGGTTTTCAGCCAGCAGACCTCTGTTGACTTTGGTCCACAGGATGCTACTTTGGTCTTTGCATTCAATGTGATAACCAGTAACAGCACTTCCTCCATCACTGGCAGGTCTGCCCCACACCACTAACATGCTTGTCTTGGTAGCATGGGAAACATGAAGGTTGGTTGGTGGACCAGGGGGTTCGAATGGATACTGAGCAACTATAGGAGCAGAGTCGATAGCAGGGCTCTTTCCATAACGGTTCTCAGCTGCAATGCGGAACTGGTACTCCGTCCCTTGAGTAAGACGAGAAATCTTTATTGATGTCCTGGCCACTGTAGCTGACACAATCTGCCATGTCGTGGTGGTGGTGTCTCTCTTCTCTACCACATAGTTGTTGATTTGGCATCCACCATCATAAGTTGGAGGATCCCAAGACAGACAGATGAAGTCTGCACTCACTTCATCTACCTTAATGTTGCTAGGCGGACCGGGTTTGTCCAGGATAATAACAGAGATTTCAGCTGTCTTGGTGCCAACATTGTTAGTCAGTGTTATCTCGTACTTTCCGACATCATCCTTTGTGGCATCCTTGATGATAATCTTGGATGAAGTCTTGGAATTAACAACATTCACCCTTGTTGTTTGCTTAAGCACATGGCCGTCCTTCTTCCAGGATACTTCAGGCTGCGGTCTGCCTTTGATGGGAATGTCGATCTGCAAGTCCTCTCCTGCTCTAACACTGTATGTGTTGAACAGCAGGTTGATGATAGGTTCTGTGGTCATATCCTTGACCACCACGGGAGCAGCCAGAGGCTTGGCATCGCTCCTACCCTTATCATTCACTGCAATCACTCGGAAGGAATATTCCTCTCCAGTTGCTAGTCCCTCAATAGTAGCTTCCAATGCTTTTGCTTCACTGCGCAATGCCCATTTGTCATCTCCTTTGAGCTGCATCTCCACAATATAACTAGTGATTTTGCTGCCTCCATCGTGATCAGGCTTTTCCCAGGAAAGGGTGACAGTATGACGGGTCACATCAACCAGGGTGATCTTACCAGGAGGCAAGGGAGCTTCCGATACCTTCACTTGATCTGTGCTTGCAGGCAAACCAACTCCAAGTTCATTCACAGCCAACACACGGAAATAGTATCGGCCTCCCTCCTGCAGGTCAGAAATGATGTAAGAATTCCGTACACAGTTTGAGCAAACACTGGTGAAAGCCATCCTCCTCTGCTCTCTCTTCTCAACAATATAGTGTGAGATCTTAGCCCCTCCATCAATTAGAGGAGGTTCCCAGGAAATAGAGACAGAATGTCTCTTCACATCCTTGACCTCCAGGTTGGTTGGAGCACTAGGGGAGTCCAGAACTCTAACATTGATGAATGCAGATTTAGAACCACTGAGGTTCTCAAGGGTCAATACATATTTGCCTGTATCAAATCTGTCAACATTCTCGATCACCAGCATTGTATATGAGCTTGTGACATCAATCTGAGCCCGTTCATTCAGAG
Source organism: Craterocephalus amniculus (assembly GCA_036024015.1). NCBI lineage: Eukaryota > Metazoa > Chordata > Actinopteri > Atheriniformes > Atherinidae > Craterocephalus > Craterocephalus amniculus. The sequence continues at coordinate 21,897 of JAVQJG010080532.1, read as the reverse complement.
TGCCATCGGCCTTTGACCATTTGACTTCAGGCTCAGGCTTTCCTCTGATTGTCACAAACAGACGCAGGGTGGCAGAAGCACGAATATTGACCATCTTCCTCAGATCAGCATCAAGTTCAATTTCAGGAGCCTCGAGCTTCTCTGCAGCAATCACAGACCCAGGTAAGTCCACGTGATCACCAACTCCCTCAATGTTTACAGCACAGATGCGGAAGTTATACTCTGCATTCTCTTTCAGCTTCTTCACAGTGTATTGAGTGGCCTGGACACCAGTGTGAGGTGTGCAAATAATCCATTCATCATCTGCAGCCTCCTTCAGTTCAACAACATATCCCGTGATTGGTGCCCCTCCATCATAGATAGGCCTGGACCAGGACAAGGAGACTGTGCTGCTTGAATGATCAAGGACTTTGGGGTTATTTGGAGGTCCTGGTGGATAAGTGGCATCGCATGCCTTAATATACTCTGTTGGGGCACTTGGTTTTCCAACACCAGCAGTATTTTCTGCTGAGACCCTGAATTCATAGGAGTGGTCCTCTGTGAGGCCTGTGCACCTGAATCTCAGATCATTCAGTCTTTTCTTGTTGCATTTGGTCCATCTGACCCCATCTTTATCACGTTTTTCAAGGATATATCCTTCAATCTCAGCTCCTCCATTATCTTCAGGCCTCTCCCAGGTAAGCACTATTGAGTCTCTAGTGATAGCGCTGATCTCTGGTGTGGAGGGGGCACTTGGAGTGGTGAAAGGATTGCGAGCAATTACAGGATCTGACTCCAAAGGTTCACCAACACCATATTTATTCACAGCAGTGACTCTAAAAATGTATTCATTGCCAGGGAGCAGCTTTGTGACTTTGTAGCTGATTGCCTGGATTTGGGGCTCAACCATGGTCCATGACAAACGACTGGTCTCTCTCTTCTCAATGATGTAGTGAGAGATGCTTGCCCCACCATCATGCGACGGGTGGCTCCAGTGCAGATAACATTTCTCAGCTGTGACTCCTTTAATTTCTAATGGGCCATCTGGAGGACCGGGTCTATCCAGAATTTTAACATTAACTGGAATCATCTTGACTCCACCTACATTAACAAGTTTCAGGACAAAGTGGCCACCATCCACTCTGATGCATTCCTTGACTGTCAGGATGGTACGTGTGAGTGTGGTCTTGACCTCCATTCTTGGTGTGGTATTGTCAATTTCCTTTCCATCCTTAAGCCATGTGACTTCGGGCAGGGGTTTGCCAGTATAATCAGCATCAATGACAAATGTCTCAGCCGCATGAACAACAGTCAGATCCTTAAATTTAGAATCCATGGTGGCTTCTGGAGCTTCAATTTCATCTTTGGCTGTAATTTCTCCAGTGCTCTCAGATGGACGACTGAAGATTCCTGCACCATTCCTGGCAACAACTCTGAACTCATAAATGCAATCCTCAGTGAGGCCAGTGATTGTGAACTGGGTTTCAATGATGTTAGTGAAGCTGGCTTTCATCCAACGGGTGTCTGGATGCTTCCTCCTCTCAATCACATAGCCAGTGACTGCACTGCCTCCATCATACTGGGGCCTGGTCCACTGAAGTGTAACGTGGTTTCTGGTGATTTCAATGGCTTCAGGAGTACCTGGTGGGTCACATGGGTCCCTGGCTACTGTACTCTCAGAGATTTTACTAGCCGGGCTGAGACCAGCAATATTTTCAGCATAAACCCTGAATTCATATTCAATACCTTCTTCCAGCTCTGTTGTCTTGAAACGTGCTTCAGGGATTAGAAGCTTGTTCAGTTTAGTCCATAAAAGGCTGTTCTTCTCCTTTCTCTCCAGGTGATATCCGAGAACTGGACTGCCTCCATTGTTAGTGGGAGGTTTCCATTCAACAACCATGTTATCCTTGGTTGCAGCTGTAACTGTTGGTATTCCTGGTGCAGCAGGCTCGCTGAATGGATACTGAGCAACAACAGCAGCGGAGACAATGGCTGAACTCTTTCCATATCTGTTCTCTGCAGACACTCTGAACTGGTACTCAACACCAGTCTTCAACTTAGTCACTTTGATGGTTGTCCTTGCAATAGTTGCAGAGACAATCTGCCAAGCTGTGGTGGTTGTGTCTTTCTTCTCTACAATGTAGTTGTTGATCTGGCAGCCTCCAGTATACTCTGGTGGCTCCCAGGAGAGGGTGACATAATTAGAGCTTACCTCCTCAATCTTTACAGGGCCTGTTGGTGGCCCAGGTTTATCAAGAATGACAACAGTGATCTCTTCTGTTACTGTTCCAATGCTGCTGGTGGCTGTGATGCTGTATTTACCAGAGTCTTCTCTATTTGCATCCTTAATGACCAGTTTAGTAGATGATGCTGTGCTGGTCACATTTAGTCTGGTTGTTTCTTTAAGAGCTTGTCCTTCTTTTTTCCATTCAACTTTGGGAACAGGGCGTCCAAATACTGGGATCTCAATTTTCAGATCTTCACCAGTCTGTAAACTGTAAGTGTTGAACCTTATCTTGAATCTGGGCTCCATGGTTACATCTTTAGCAGTAACTGGTGCAGCCAGAGGTCTGGGGTCACTCTTGCCTTTCTCATTAAAGGCTGACACTCTAAACAGGTACTCATGTCCTGCGCTGAGGCCTGTGACAGTGCCCTCACAAGTTTTGGTTGTGGCAGCCACTACCCATTCCTCTAACCCCACAGGCTGCATCTCAATGTAGTAACCAATAATCCGACTGCCTCCATCATGATCTGGCTTTTCCCAGGAGAGAGTGGCAGTGGTTTTTGTCACTCCTGTCAAAGTGACCTTACCAACAGGTAGAGGTGGCTCAGATGTTTTAACTGATTGTTCTGTCTCAACAGCCTGGCCCACACCAAACTCATTCTCAGCCAAGACTCTGAAATAGTAGACAGTGCCCTCTGTGAGGCCAGTGATACGGTAGCTTGTCTTTGTGCATTTGTTGTCAACATTAGAGTAAACCTTTCTGGTAGACTCACGCTTTTCAACAAGATAGTTCTTGATTCTTGCACCTCCATCAATAATGGGAGGCTCCCAGGTCAGAGTGACACTCTCCCGCTTAATATCTTTAACTGTGAGATTTAAAGGAGCTCCTGGAGTGTCCAAAACTTTAACAGAGACAAATGCTGATTTTGAACCAGCACTATTTTCTAAGCTGAGGATATATTTCCCTGCATCATATTTGTCACAGATGTCAATGGAGAGCTGTGTGTAATCTTCAGCTGTCTCAATTTGAACTTTACTTGGCATTGCACCATCCTCCTTAGCCCAGCTTACTTCAGGACTGGGACGGCCCTTGAAAGGAATGCAAATTCTCATTGAGCCTCCTGCTCTGACAACTATTCCCTTCCTGAGCACTGAATCCAGAATCATCTCTGGAGGATCGATCTTATCGATTGGTTTCACAACTCCCTGGATCTCTGTGGGCTCACCGACACCCAACTTATTGATGGCACAAATGCGCACCTTGTATTCTTGGTGTTCTATCAGCTTCTTGATGGTAAACTTGGTATCATTCACTCCAGTGGGTGGTGTGCATATGGACCATTCCTCTTCATCAGCCTTAGTAATTTCAACAGCATATCCCTGGATCTCACATCCACCATCATAGATAGGCCTATGCCAAGCAACAGTAACGGAGTCTTTTGTTGTGTCTACAACATGCGTATTAGTGGGACATCCTGGTTCAAAGGTGGGGTCACAGGCCTTGATATAGGATGTAGTCGGGCTAGGTTGGCCAACTCCAGCTGCATTCTCGGCAGAGACTCTGAATTCATATTCATGGTCCTCTGTCAGTCCAGTTACTCTGAAACGCAAATCTGTTACTCTACGTTTGTTGCATTTAGTCCACCTCACTCCAGCTCTATCTCTCTTTTCAATAATGTAGCCAACAATATCACTGCCCCCTGTGGTTTCAGGACGGTTCCAGCAGACAGTCATGGAGTCCCTGGTAATATTAGTGATCTCGAGTTCCTGAGGGGAGCAGGGAGGAACAAATGGATTTCTCATAATCACAGGTGCTGATTCAAGAGGCTCGCCCACACCATATTTGTTTACTCCCATCACTCTGAAGATGTACTCATTGCCCTTCAATAGTTTGGTAACCTTGAACATTGTGGCTCCACAGTCACTGGAAACCACGGTCCATGCCAAACGGCTGGTTTCTCTCTTCTGAATGACGTAGTGAGAAATGCTAGCGCCTCCATCGTGCCGGGGTGGAAGCCATGACAGCGAGCATTTCTCCTCAGTGACATTACTGACTGTAAGAGGTCCCTCTGAGGGTCCAGGTCTGTCCAGAACCTTCACACTGAAGGGAACAGTTTTAGTTCCAGCCACATTGGTCAGAACAAGAGTGTACTGTCCACCATCCACTCTGATGGCATCCTTCACAACAAGTAAAGCTTTAAAATCTGTGTTTCTGATCTCTGCCCTTGCTGAGTTCTCAACTTCAACACTTCCTTTGAACCACTGAGCTGTCGGAATAGGCTTTCCTTCCACACTGGCCTCCAGATTGAATGTCTCTCCAGCATTTAGAACAATGGTCTGGTTGTACATAGGATCTGTCTCACACTTAGGTGGCTCTACTTCATCCTTCGCAGTTATGGATCCTGTAGTCTCAGACGGCTTACTGATGGCACCAGCTGCATTCCTTGCAATCACTCTGAAGTCATATTTACCATCTTCTGTCAGGCCAGTGACAGTGAATTCGTATTCAGTGATGTTAGTGAAGCTTGCCTTCATCCATTTTCCCTCTGGAAGGTCACGTTTCTCCACTACATATCCAGTAACAAGGCTTCCACCATCATACTGTGGGGCGGTCCACCTCAATTTCACAGAGTGCCTGGACACAATCACAGCCTCAGGACGGCCCGGGGGGTCACATGGGTCACGAGCTACATAAACTTCAGATACTTTGCTGCATTTTCCAATGCCAACAATATTCTCAGCATATACTCTATACTCATACTCAATGCCTTCATCAAGAGGAGTGGATTTGAATCTACAGTCTTGGATGAGCATTTTGTTGATCTTTGTCCACAGGATGCTGTTCTTCTCTTTCTTTTCCAGATGGTAGCCCAATATGGCACTCCCTCCATCTGATGGAGGTTTATGCCACTCAACCACCATGTAATCTCTAGTGTATGAGGATACAAATGGTGTTCCCGGAGGTCCCGGCTCTTGGAATGGATACTGTGCCAGAACAGGTTCTGAATCAATGGCATAACTTTTTCCATATCTATTCTCTGCATATATTCTGAACTGGTATTCAGCACCTGTCTTCAGATTGGACACCTTTAGTGTGGTTCTTGCCACAGTGGCAGACACGACCACCCAGTTGGTTGTAGTTGTGTCTCTCTTCTCCACCACATAGTTGGAGATTGGACAACCACCTGTGTATGTAGGAGGCTCCCAGCTAAGAGTGAGACTTTCAGCACTGATATCATCAATCTTGACAGGGCCTGTTGGCGGGCCTGGTTTGTCCAGGGCAATCACTTCAATAGTGGCATCTTTGGAACCCAGAGCATTGGCAATATTGATACTGTACATTCCTCCATCCTCTCTGGTTGCATCCTTTATGATAAGAGTGGTATGATTAGCTGTGTCAGTGACATTAACTCTGGTGGTCTGTTTAAGGGCTACTCCATCCTTGGTCCAGGTAATGGTTGGCTTTGGATGACCAGCAATTGGAACCTCTATCTTGAGGTCGTAACCTACCTGAACACTGTAGGAACTCAGTTTGGGTCTAATAGAAGGTTCAATGACCAGGTCCTTTGCTACCACTGACTGAACCAGTTGTCTTGGGTCACTTTTGCCTTTGTCATTTACAGCAATAACTCTGAACTGATATTCTTGTCCTTTAAGAAGGTTGGTCACTACCATTTCCAGGGCCTTCACACTGGCACACACAGACCAATTTTCACTGTCCTTAGGAGCCACTTCAACTTCATAGCAACTAATTCTGCTACCGCCATCGTGTTCAGGCTTCTCCCAGGTCAAAGTCACAGTGCTATTAGTGACATCAACAACGCTGACCTTACCCGGGGGCTGAGGCTTCTCAGATATTTTAATTGGTTCCAAGGTTTTAGCTGGGAGACCCACGCCATATTCATTCTCAGCAAGAACCCTGAAGAAGAAGATTCCGCCTTCTGGAAGTGGCTCAACTTTCCATGACATCCTGTTGCAGGTGGTTATAGGAGAATACACTTTCCTGGTACTCTCACGCTTTTCAACTATGTAATGCTTAATCTTTGATCCCCCATCAAGAAGAGGGGGTTCCCATGTGAGACTGACAGAGCTCTTGGTAATCTCTTTTACTGTAAAGTTAGTGGGTGGGCTTGGGGAGTCCAGGACTCTGACACTGATGAAGACCGACTTCACTCCACTGGCATTCTCTGCAGTCAGGGTGTACTTGCCACTGTCAAATCTGTCAACATTCTCAATGACAAGAGAAGCATAGCTTCCTGTATTGTCAATTTGGGCAGTCTCCTTAATTTCCCCTTCAGCTTTGCCCCATTTCAACTCAGGAGCCGGGCGGCCTCTCACAGGAACAAACAGCCTGAGAGTGCTTGCTGCTCTGATGTTGATCATTTTCCTCATATCCGCATCCAAGTCAAGATCAGGAGCTTCAAGCTTTTCCTCAAGCAGATGTTTTCCAGGCACATCAGCATGCTCACCAACTCCAACTTTGTTGATTGCACATACTCTGAACTGGTACTCATGCTTCTCAAGAAGCTTTTTCACTGTAAACTTGGTGTCTGCGATTCCAGTGGGAGGAGTGCACATAAACCACTCATCAGTTGCTCCATTACATGCTTCAACAATGTAAGCCTGAATCTCACAACCTCCATCATAGATTGGTTTGCCCCATGTCAGGGATACTGTAGACCTAGATGTGTCTACCACTTTGGGGTTGTTTGGTGGTCCCGGTTTGAAGATGGGATCCAAAGCTTTGTAGTACACTGTTGCTGCACTAGGTGTGCCGACTCCAGCAGCATTCTCAGCAGAAACTCTGAATTCATAGCTATGGTTTTCAATGAGCCCTGTCACTCTGAAGCGCAGCTCACTCACATTGCGCTTGTTGCATCTGGTCCACCTCACGCCATCCTTGTCACGTTTCTCAACAACATATCCCTGGATGGAGCTGCCACCATCACTAGCAGGTCTCTCCCAGGTCACCACCATAGAGTCCTTTGTGATTGTGGAGACATCCACCTCTGTTGGTGGGCTGGGAGTGACAAATGGATTTCTGGCTATCATTGGCTCAGATTCCAGAGGCTCACCCACACCATATTTGTTGACTGGGATCACTCTGAAAATGTACTCATTGTTGGGTAGAAGTTTGGTGACCTTCAAGTTCAATGTCTGAACCTTTGGCTCAACCACTGTCCATACCAATCTGCTGGTTTCTCTTCTCTCAATAATGTAATGGGAAACATCACTACCTCCATCTTGCAAGGGGGGTTTCCAGGAAATTGAGCATTTCTCACTTGTGACACCATAGATAGAAATGGGGCCCTCAGGTGGACCTGGTCTGTCCAAAACTTTGACATTTATGGGAACAGATTTCTCTCCTCCGACATTCTTAACCAGCAAAGTGTACTGACCTCCATCCACACGGATAGCCTCTTTTACAACCAGACAAGCTGTGAAGTCTGTGTTTTTCAACTCCATGCGAGATGCCTCAGTAATCTCATGGCCATCTTTCAGCCAGTGTATGGTGGGCACGGGCTTACCATAAATTCCAGCCTCAAGCTTGAATGTCTCCCCTGCATTTACTACCACAGCCTGTGAATACCTTGCCTCCAAGTCAATTTTGGGTGGGTCCACCTCATCCTTGGCAGTGATCTCTCCAGTAGAATCAGATGGTTGACTAGAGACGCCTGCTGCATTTCTGGCGATAACACGGAACTCGTAAATCTGATCCTCAGTCAGTCCTGTGACAACAAATTCAGTCTCAATGATGTTGGCGAAACTGGCCTTCATCCAACGGCCACCTCCCTCCTTCTTCTCAACAACATAGCCTGTAATTTTGATGCCAGCATCATACTCTGGTTTGGTCCATCTGAGAGTCACTTGGTTTCTTGTCACAATGACAGCCTCTGGCTTTCCTGGTCTGTCACAAGGATCTCTGGCCACTTGGATTTCACTTACTTTGCTGACTTTGCTTAAGCCAACAATGTTCTCAGCATAGACCCTGAACTCATATTCAATTCCTTCCTCAAGGCCAACAGCTTTGAATCTGGTTTCTGGGATGATTTGTTTGTTTTGTTTGACCCACAGCAGACTGTTCCTCTCTTTGAGCTCTAAGTGGTAGCCAAGAATCTTGCTTCCACCATCATTGCTGGGTTTATCCCACACAACCACCATGCTCTCTTTGGTAGCTGACTGAACCACAACGGAACGTGGTGAACTTGGAACTTCAAAGGGATATTGAGCAATGATTGACTCAGAGAGCAGGAATGAGGACTTGCCATATCTATTCTCTGCAGCGATCCTAAATTGGTACTCAGAGCCAGTCTTTAAACGTGCTGCCTTTATTGTGGTTCTGGCAACTGTAGCTGACACGATCTGCCAGTTGGTTGTTGATGTGTCTCTTTTCTCTACAATGTAATTGTTGATGCCACAGCAACCATCATATTGTGGTACATCCCAAGTCAAGATCACACTGTCAGCAGTGACATCATCCAGTTTGATTGGACCAGTTGGAGGTCCAGGTTTGTCTAAGACAATAACACTAAGATCTGCTGTAGCGTCTCCAGCTGTATTGATCAGTTTGATGGTATATGTGCCAACATCATCTCTGCAAGCCTCTTTAATAACCAGGAAGAGATTTTTGTCTGTGGTCTCAGCATTAACTCTGGTTGTCTCCTTGAGAACGGCACCGTCTTTGAGCCATGTCACTGTAGCTTTGGGACAGGCAGCGTATGGCACATCAATCTTGAGATCATCTCCGGCTAGGACGCTGAATGTGCTGAAAAGTACTTTGAATATTGGTGCAATCACTAGATCTTTAGCCACTACAGGCACATTGAGAGGACGTGGGTCACTAACACCCTTGTCATTGACAGCAGAGATACGGAACATATACTCCTCTCCCTGTGTAAGTCCAATTACCTGAGCCGTATTTGTTTTTACCACCATGACCTGGGTCCACTTGTCACTGCCCTTACTCTGCATCTCAACAATATAGCCTGTGATTCTGCTTCCACCATCGTGGTCTGGCTTTTCCCATGATAATGTTACACTGTTACTGGTAACATCACGGAGGGACACTTTGCCTGGTGGCAGAGGCTTCTCGGACACTTTAATTGGCTCAACTGTCTCTACTGGGAGACCAATACCATACTCATTTTCAGCCAGGATTCTAAAGAAGTACATTTTTCCTTCTTCCAGCTCTCCAACTTTCCAACTAGACTTGTGGCAACTGGCACTGACAGTTGAGTAGGCCTTCCTGGTTGACTCGCGCTTTTCAACAATATAGTTGCGTACTCTGGAACCTCCATCAATGAGAGGTGCATCCCAAACCAGGGAAACTGCATCTCTAGTGACCTCCTTGACTATTAGATTCTGAGGTGCTCCAGGAGTATCCAGTACCCTGACATTAACAAAAGCTGTCTTACTTCCTGAGGCATTTTCCACAGTCACCATGTATTTACCACCATCAAACCTGTCAACATTCTCTATCTGTAGAGTAGTGAATGATGGGGTGATTTCAATGTTGGCTTTATCGAGCGATTCTCCATGCTCTCTTGCCCATTTTACTTCAGGTGCTGGTCTTCCCTTTATAGGGACGAAAAGTCTAAGGGTGCTGCAGGCTCTGATGCAGACCACTTTACGCAGCTCTGCTCCAAGATCAATTTCTGGAGGAAGCAATCTGTCTTCAGCTTTAGGAGTTCCAGGAACAGAAGCAGGCTCTCCTACTCCTTCACAATTTGTGGCACAAATATTTATCTTATACTCCTGGTTTTCCTTCAGGTTGGTAATGGTGAACGAAGTGGCTGTCCATCCCTTTTTGGGAGTGTGGATTGTCCATTCATCCTCTTCAGGCAGACAGGTCTCCACAATGTAGCCGGTGATTTCAGAACCACCATCATAGACAGGTTTGTTCCAGGCCAGTGTGATGGAAGACTTGGTAGTGTCCAGCACTCGTGGGTTCCCAGGAGGTCCAGGCTGGAAGATGGTATCTATGGCTTTGTAGAATGGACTGGAAGGACTGGGCTGGCTCAGACCAGCATTGTTCTCAGCAAGAATTCTGAATTCGTACTCATGTCCAACTGTGAGTCCAGAGACCTTGAATCTCAAATCTGTTACTGTCCTCTTGTTGCACTTCACCCAGCGTAGACCTGTTTTATCCCTTCTCTCAATTATGTATGTGTTTATCCTACTGCCTCCATCATGCTCAGGGCGTTCCCAACAGACCACCATGGAGTCTTTTGTAATTGTGGTAACCTCAGGTTGGGATGGTGGATCACTAGGAACATAGGGGTTGGCACATATGACAGGTTCAGACTCTAGGGGTTCACCCACACCATACTTGTTAACAGCCATGACTCTGAAAATGTACTCATTTCCTTTAAGAAGCTTGGTGACCTTGAACCTGTTTGCTTGAAGATCTGTGGCCACATTTGTCCATGCCAGCCTACTAGTCTCACGTCGCTGAATGATGAAATACTCAATCTTGGCTCCGCCATCATGTTCTGGATGCAGCCAGTTAAGGACACATTTTTCAGCAGTGACATCTGAAACAGAGAGGGAGGCTGGTGGTCCAGGTCTATCAAGCACCTTGACATTGAATATGAACTTGGCAAAGCCACCGGGATTGCTGGCAGTCAGAGTGAAAGCACCACCATCCCTCCTCAGTGAGTCTTTGTTGACTAGAGTTGTGTGGAAGTCAGATGACTTTATCTCTAGCTTTCCTGTATCCTCTAGCTCCTTCCCTTCCTTAGTCCAAACTAGAGATGGGATTGGCCTGCCAGTCACATTGGCTTCCAACTTGAATACCTCTCCTGCCATGACCACAACAGTGCTGCTGTATGATGCATCAACATCTAGCCTGGGTTCCTCAATGTCATCTCTGCATGTGATTGCCTCTGAAGATTGAGACGGAGCACTGACGCCACCAGCCGAGTTTCTAGCAAACACACGGAATTCATAAGTTGCATCTTCAATCAGACCACTGACAGTGTAGACGGTTTCAAGAATGTTGTTGAAGTTTGCTTTGAGCCAACGTCCATTCGGTAGTTCTCTCCTCTCTACTGTGTATCCAGTGATAGAGAATCCACCATCAACCTCAGGCTTGGTCCAGGACACTGTCACCTCATGTCTGGTGACATTTAGTGCCACGGGTCTGCCCGGTGGGTCTACAGGATCCAAAGCATACATAGCCTCAGAGGGTTTACTTGGTTTGCTAAGACCAGCCATGTTTTCAGCAATGACACGGTGCTCATAGGCTATGCCATCGACAAGGCCTGTCGATTTGAAAATGTTTCCAACAACAAGAGCTTTGCTGATCCTCTGCCACAAAATGCTGTTTTTCTCTTTTCTTTCCACATGATACCCTAAAATGGGGCTGCCTCCATCAGTGGATGGTTCATTCCAGCCGAGGGTCATAGCATCCTTGTTGAAAGATGTGACTGCAGGAATGCCTGGCTGACCTGGTACTTCGAAAGGATAGGCAGCTAACACTGGTTCAGACACAATACTTGGTCCAATACCATATCTGTTCTGGGCCTTGACACGGAACTGATACTGGGTTCCAGTATTCAGTCTGGCTGCCTTGAATGTGGTGCGAATAACCGTAGCTGCCAGCTCCACCCACGAAGTGCCTGTAGTCTCCCGCATCTCAACAATGTAATTGTTGATTGGAACACCTCCGTCATTCTCCGGTGCCTCCCAGGACATGAGGACATAATCACAGGAGACTTCTTCCAGCTTGATGGGACCAGTAGGAGGACCTGGAATGTCATGGATCAGGACTGTGATGGTCTCTGTCACTGTGCCCAGCATATTCTTGCCAGTCATGGAATACTGGCCCCCATCAGTTTTTTTGATCTCGCCGATGTTGAGGATCGTTGATGTGGGTGTGGTCTCGATGTTCATTCTTTGTGTTTCCTTAAAAGCTACATCTCCCTTCTTCCAGGAAACCAAAGGCCTTGGTTTGCCCAGCACTGGAATCTCCACTTTCACACGATCCCCTGCCTTGGCAATAACAGTCTTCTGGTAGACCCCACGCAGATCAAAAGATGGAGCAGATGTTTGCTCTTTGATTACAGCTGGTCTGCTCTCACGGGGATCGCTCCTGCCTGATGCATTGACTGCCATTATACGGAAGGTATATTCAGCACCTTCAATCAGATCTGTGACAGTGTAATCCAGAGCCTTAATGGTTGTCACATGGACCCACTGGTCAGAGTCCTTCTTCTGAGCCTCAATGACATATCCAGTAATCAAGCTGCCTCCGTCGTGGAAAGGCTTGGTCCATGCAAGACTGGCACTGTCAGCAGTCACATCAGTGACGTACAAGTTTTCTGGTGCAGATGGGGCCTGAGACACTCGGATTGGCTCTGGGGTTTCAGCAGGTTCCCCAACCCCAAGATCATTTTCAGCTGAAACACGGAAGTAGTAGTAAGATCCCTCTTCAAGATCTGTAAATTTGAAGGAACACTTCTGCCAGGTGGTGGTGAGCACTACGTAGGCTTTATTTGTGGCATTTCTTTTTTCAATAACGTAGTTATGAATCTTTGAACCACCATCAATTATTGGGATTTCCCACTGAAGGGTGATGCTGTTCTTAGTGATCTCTCTTGGTTTGAGGTTGACTGGTGGTCCTGGTGTGTCCAAAACCCTTACATTGACAAAGCCGGTTTTCTTACCAGCAACATTCTCCAGACACAGGTTATACTTTCCAGCATCATACCTGGTGCAGTCGGGAATAACCAGTAGAGTATAGGACTCTGTAGTATCAATGTGTGCACGAACTTTCAGGTTGGTATCATCTTTGCTCCAAGTTACTTCAGGAACAGGACGACCCTTGATGGGAACAAACATGCGGATGGAAGCACGGCTCCTAACAACCAGAGTCCTCCTGAGCTCAGCATCCAGCTCAAAGTCTGGCAGCGTTTCCTGGTCCACTAGTTCAGTCACTTTCTCAACCTCTGCGGGCTCACCAGTTCCCTCTGAGTTGATGGCACTGACTCTGAAGTGGTATTTTCCTCCTTTTTGAAGTTTACCAATAACATACTCAGTAACCTTCACTGGATACTGCGTCTCTAGCTCCCAGTCATCAAGCCCTTCCTTCTTGTACTCGACGATGTATCCATCTACGTCAAGACCGCCATCATAGTGGGGTCGGCCCCAGGCAAAGGTTGCTGTGGTTTTTGTTGTGTCCAAAATTCTGGGGTTGGATGGAGGACCAGGTGGATCTAATAAATAAAAGACAAGATTTGTTAGAATTTTGTATTAAGATTTTGTATATATTATAATTTGTTAAGATTTGTATTTTTGTAAGTAGTTTAAAACTATTCACAGTCTTGTGGAAATAATATGTTTTACTTACAGACAATGTCTCTGGTCATCACTGGTCGCGATGGCTCACTCGGCTCCCCAAATCCAGCCTTATTCTCAGCAGTAACTCTAAACTCATACTCTACTCCTTCAGACAGGCCTTGCACCTTAAAGCGCAGGTCAGGGACTGTCCGCTTACAAGCTCTCACCCATCTCATTCCCTTCTTCTCTTTCCTCTCTACACAATATCCTCTAATGTCACTTCCTCCATCCTGTGCTGGCCTTTTCCACGAAATGGTGACAGCAGTCCTACTGACATTATCGATCTCTGGGGTAGAGGGTGGACCTGGTGCACCTGAAGACAAAAACAAAATATTAAAAATAATTTGTAAACTTCAAGGGAATTTTGCTTCTTCTGATTCTAAATGGAAATACCTTACATGTTTAATTCAATATGTTCAAACAACAAATGAAAACTATGTAAACTTACGGAAACTGTCAACCATTTTGACTGGACCAGACTGGCTCGAGTCTCCGGTGCCATACTGGTTCACAGCAGACACCCTGAAGATGTACTCGTTGCCCTTGATTAATTTGCTGGCTACAAATCTGCAGTCCATAACATTTTCGGCTAGCTTCGTCCACTGCAGACGGCTGGTCTCTCTCTTCTCAAGGATGTAGCATTTGATGGAGCAGCCTCCATCCTCCTCGGGTGGAAGCCAGGTCAGAGTACACTTCTCAGCTGAAATATTACTGGTTTCGATGGGACCTGGAGGTCCAGGCACATCAAGGACCTTCACCTTAACATGTTCCTCCTTAATACCGAAGGGGTTGCTAGCAGTGATGGTGTACTCTCCTGTGTTCTTTCGGCTTGCGTATTTAATAGCCAGGGTGGAGGTTGTGGGAGTGCTGGAGACAGTGACAATGTCAGAGTTCTTGAATTCGCGGCCTCCTTTAGACCAGACAGCAGTTGGTGGAGGTTTGCCCACAATCTTAGAAGCAATGACCACAATGGTGTCTCCGGCCCGAACTGATACACCGTCCTTATGGTCGGGGTCGATGGTAATAGAGGGGGGCTCTGCAAACAGGACAAGGTGGAAGCTGAACACACAGTCCTCACCAATCAAATTTACAAAAGTATACTTTCTAAACTAGCATGTCTAAGTTTGTAAACGAGTTGACCACAGCTTACCATATTCATCCTTGCAGGTCAGGGGCTCAGTGGACTCTGAAGGAGCACTGATGGCACCAGCAGAGTTTTTAGCCCTAATTCTGAACTGATACTGAGAACCCTCTGTGAGGTCGGGCACAGTGAAGGCACATCCCTGGACGTTAACGTGGTTGGCCTTCATCCAGGCCTTCCCGCCAGCCTCCAGCTTCTCCACCATGTAGCCAGTTAGCTTGTAGCCGCCATCGTATTTGGGAGCTGTCCAGTTGAGAGTGACTGTGTTCCTGGTAACATTAATCACATCAGGCTTGCCAGGAGGATCTGATGGAGCACAGAGGGAGGTTTAAATATGTCAGTCTTTTCATTATATACAAGAGTCTGAGTTATCAGATTAAAAGATAATACACTCACCAATAGGATCAAGGGCAACCACCGCCTCAGTGACCCTGCTTGCCTTTCCAAGGCCAGCCACATTCATGGCCATCACCCTGAACTCGTACTCTAATCCCTCTATCAGGCCAGTCACTCTGCACTCCTTCACTCTAAGAGGAGTCTTAGTAGCCCGTTTCCACATCAGGCTGTTCCTCTCCTTAAACTCTACGTGATATCCTGAAAGGAAAACAAAGCCGTGAATGATTGCTGGATGTATGATCATTCTCCTCCACAAACTGAATCCATGTTACCAGTGATTGGGGAGCCGCCACTGTCTTTAGGATCTGCCCAAGTCAGGATGGCTGACTCGTGGCGTATGCTGATAATCTCTGGAGGAGCAGGAGCTTCCGGCACATCTGGACCACACAGAGGTGGAACAAAGGGGAGAGGCATTTATTAAAACACATCGAAACTCTCACTGTTCATTCGTGCAGTTGTGGTTTGTGTACTTTAAACAGATCAGTACTCACTGAATGGATGCTGAGCAATGACTGGGTCAGACCGCAGATATTCTCCAACCCCATACTTGTTCTCTGCAAAGACTCTGAAGATGTACTCAACGCCATCGTGGAGTCTGATCACCCTCATGGTGGTCTTCTGGATGGCCGATGCCACCGTGGCCCACTTGTTGTCAGTGGTCCTCCTCTTTTCCACAATGTAGTTGGACACCTCTGCACCTCCGTCATCTTTAGGCGGTCCCCACTCCAGCGTGATGCCATCAGCTGTGATCTCATCGAACTTAATGGGTCCAGTACAGATGCCAGGCTTTCCCACCACCTTCAGCTGGAACTTGCAGTCCTTTGTGCCGGCACTGTTCCTGACATGTATGGTGAAGGTGTCTGTATCTCCTCTCTGGCAGTCTCTGATCAGTAGAGTGGTGACGCCCTGGGAGGCCTCAACACACATTCGACCTGTATCGCCAAGCCCCATGTCGCCCTTCTTCCAGGTGGCGGTGGGATGGGGCACTCCGATGATGGGGATGTTAATACGTGTGGTGCTGCCCTCCTTCACTATGCAGCAGCCATCATGCAGGGCGCTCAGGTTGCAGTCAGGCAGCACTGAAACCCAGACACACGCTCATCAAGAAAAAGTTAACATTACGACCTGTTGACAGCTAATGGAACCATTTTCTTACCAAACTGGTCTTTGGCGACAGCGGTGAGCTCAGTAGGCGGCCCCTCTCCAGACTCGTTGAGAGCCTTGACTCTAAACACATACTCTTTGCCCTCCGTCAGCTCACCGATGGTGTGTGACGTATTCTTGCCCTTCACGATTTGCTTCCACTTCTCCTCACCCTCACTCTGCTCCAGGATGTAGGCGGTGACGTAGCTTCCACCGTCGCTGAGGGGCTTCTTCCAGGCCAGGCTGATCGAGTCCTTTGTGGTCTTTTGGGCTTTAAAGTCCGTCACTGGACCCGGTTGCTCTGCAAAGCGAAGGGACGTTGGTGAAATCTGCGTTTAGTCCAGCTTTTACTAGAATTAATACACAAAGCTGTTCCTGGGTAGAACACTTAAATAAAGGGGTGTTAAAGATACCGCGGACACAGGGTCCAGTCTGACCTGCAGGGTGAATGTGGTAAATATGAAAATGACATGGAAGATGGAATGTGTCCAGATGAAAGCTAAATATAAACCATTCCCAGGGTTCCCAGGAGAAAATTATCTGTCTTTCTGACCTCAGTTAGTATGGGATGAGTCAGGACTACTACACACATGTGGAAATGTACACATATGCACATTTAAAGTAACTTTTAGATCCGGTAAAGTTATTCTGATCATGATGTGAAATACTGGATATTTCTGAGGTTAAATGTTTCCTGTTTTTATGGACCTATGCTTATCTGGAAGCTGGAATAAACATGTAAACGTAAAATACAGATGTGATACTGAGGGCCCTGTCACCTTTCAGTACGCCTCCGACTGATATCTGTCTGTCTGTCTGTTTATCTATAATTTTATTAAAAAATATTTATTAACTAGTATTTAATAAATCTATATTTATATACAAATATAATTCTTAATATACAAAATATATCAAATATTAGATAAATAAGACCTGAGACCAGATCGTAGTGGATGTCCTGGACCGGGGTGAGGTTATTGTGTCTGACGAAATAAAGATAGAAACCTCACAGGTACGGAAACGTACCTGAAGCCCGGACGCTGCCCTGCGTCTCGCAGCCTTCTCCGATGCCATAGGCGTTCTCAGCAAGGACTCTGAAGCAGTACGCCTGTCCCGGCTCCAAGTTCGTGATCCTGTACGAGATCTTGGGACACTCTGCGGACACGCAGGTCCAAGCCTTCCTCTCGGCCAAACGTTTCTCTACGACGTAACTCTTCACCGGGCTGCCGCCATCGATCAGAGGAGCATCCCAGGTGATGCAGGCTTGGGTCCTGGAGGTCTCCTTCACCACCAGGTTTACAGGTGGTCCAGGTGAATCTGCGAGAAGACAACTCAGCTTGGTTATATTAAAGGCCTGCTGAGCGTGAGCTGTGTTAAACTGAGTTCTGTGTTCTTACCGTGAACCTTCACTACAATGGTGTAGGACTTGGATCCACTACTGTTCTCCAGGGTCAGGACATATTTGCCGGCGTCATATCTGGTAACCTCTTCAATCATCAGCAGAGTGTCCCATTCCGACGTCTTGATCAGGAGGCCCTGTCTCTCCTTTAGGTTGGCACCCACCTTGGTCCACGTCACCTTCGGAGCAGGCCGTCCTCTCAGCGGGACGTAAAGCCTCATGGTGACACCGGCTCTTAGAACCAGAGCCTTTCTCAGGTCGGCGTCCAACTCGGCTTCAGGAGCAACTGCAGGATGCAGAACATTCATGTGAACATGTAACATTTACTGTTGCAAGAACCGCTTTAGCACATCTTTCTTAAGCATAAGTGTGTTTAACTCATCATCATTGTGTCAGAGATGACAACATGAGTCATCTCTGTTAAAATGATGTAACTGGCTTATTTTGCACAGATAATCTCCAACTGCACACCACACTACTGATTATTGCACCGTACCATGTTTTTACCATGACTATTTTCACTTTATGTTGTGTACAGCCAAATAGAATAAAGGAACGTTTAAGCATCATCTTGCTTGCAAGACTTTCCTTAGAAGCAGACGTTTTATCTTCCTGCATCAAACATGACGGTTTCATTTTTATCAGAAATAGTTTTACTGGATTATCAACCTAATTTAACTGGTGAATAGTTTAATCTCTGGACTGAGGACAGACATTGGAACAGATATCCTACGTGGCGTCGAGCTCAGACATCATCGTAAATCTGGTATGCAGTCTGGATGCGCTTCCCCAGAAACGGTTAAAGAGGGACTTGATTTTACAATTATTTGATTTAAGGTTAAATGATTCAGCTTTTCAGGCATAAATACCGATCACATGACCTGATGCATGCACTGCAGTCTAACAGCCGATGAACGTACTCAGGATGTCTTTGGGCATGTGGTTCCCGGGAACCTCGCTGGGCTCGCTGTAACCAATCTTGTTGACGGCGATGACTCTGAACTGGTACTCCGTGTTGTCCATCAGACCGGTTACCACAAATTTCGTAGCCTGAAGTTTCTTGGGAACATTGCACTTGGTCCAGTCCTCAGATTCGACTCGCTTGCTCTCCACCAGATATCCGATGATCTCACAGCCACCATCATAGGCAGGTTTGGTCCAACTGAGGCTGATTGAGCTCTTGGTAGAGTCCACCACCTTAGGGAAAGCTGGGGGCCCAGGGGGATCTAAAGAATTACAAATGAAACATGTTAGTTTGCAGAAAGGTCGCCCTCTGTCCAGAGTTTCTCTGACAGCAGACACTTACAGACAGGGTCAACAGCCAGCGCCGCATTGGATGCGTCGCTGGGTTTGCCCAGGCCGGCCTTGTTCAGGGCTATCACTCTGAACTCGTACTCTGAGCCTTCCGTCAGCTGAGTCGCCTTGATGGTTCTGTCGATGACGGGCCGGCGGTTGACCTTGGCCCAGGTCAGCTCGGTGGCTTCGCGTTTCTCTACCATGTAGCCCAGAATGGGAGCCTTGCCGTCATTGGCCGGAGCCTTCCAGCTCACCGTCATGGAGTCCTTGGTGATGTTGGTGATGACAGGCGGCTCACATGGACCAGGAACGTCTGATGGAAGAGACCAGGTAACCTGTCATTCACATCTTTAACATAAAACATAATGAAAACAGAGAGGACGACTCTCCCCTGAGCTTCTTGAGGACAGGGTTTTTCTTACCATATGGGTTTTTGACTGTGACAACATCGGTCATGACGGGGTCTCCCACACCATACTGGTTCTCAGCACTGACTCGCAACTGGTATTCATGACCCTCAATGAGTTTCTCCACTGAGCAGTCGGTGATGTGTCCGTGGATGTTGGAGGTGACCAGCGCCCAGTTGGCCCTGCTGGTCTCACGCTTCTCAATGATGTAGTTGGTGATTTCAGAGCCGCCATCAGAAAGTGGGGGCTCCCATCGCAGCTTCACACGGTCAGCAAACACCTTTGAGATTTTCACTGAGGCTGGAGGGCCAGGTTTGTCTGCAGACACAAAGGAAAGAGGTTCAATCTTCTTTATTTCATCATTTCAATGTGTGTCCAAGTACATAACATACATGCAAACCCTTAAAACTCCAAGACAGTTCTTATTTTTGGTTCTCCTGTCTTTTTTCAAATATAAACCAGCTGGGAAACGGAAACTTTTTCATCCCTGTCACCAGACAGGTTTAATTTTGGTGTCTCTTGCCCAAAGACATGACAGGTGACTGAGGTGGGAACACCATTCACATTACTGAATGACCTGCCCTACCAACTGAGCCACTGCCCCTCTAAATAGAGGTCTCTTAGAGACCAGGTAGTGCTGGTGATGCAGATGTGATAAATAATGGTGTTATCATGGATCATCATGGTGGATTTACCAGATAGAGGCTCTGAATAAACCACATGTTGTGGCTGGATGGAAACCTGCTATACGGGATAGAAAGGTCTGGAAAACTTCCCTTGACCACCTGAAGGATCAGCTGGTGGGTCACTAATGTAGAGCTGAGTGTCTTTAGCATCATTATGATCAGATATTTGGTTTGTTTCCATGATCTGAGCCAGTGGGAGCATGTAGATGCTGAACTATAGGGGCCCCGCATGGATCCTTGGGGAACTCCACATGAAGATGCTGAACTATAGAGGTCCAGCAAGGAGCTTTGAGGAACTCCACATTTAAATCACCTAAAGAGTAAGCTATCCATCATAAATCACCCCACAACTGTTCCTGAGAAACTGATGAAGATAGAAGAGATAGATCTCTGGCAGATCTGGTGGAGTTTTATGGTTAAAATGATAAAACAAAGATTTACTTACCGAGCACCTTCACCTTTATGGTAGCATACTTGCTACCATTGATGTTTTCAGCTGTGATGGTGTAGTCTCCAGACTCCTTCCTGGTGACGGAGTAGAGCTCCAGCAGGTGAACATGCTTCTTCTGGGCCATCTTCATTCCCTCTGCAAGGACCAGCGGCGCTCCATCTTTCTTCCAGCTCACCTTGGGCAGTGGTTTGCCAAAGACTGCAGCGTCCAGGACGACGTTTTCTCCGGCTTTCACCACAATCAGGTTCTTCATGTCGACACCCAGCTCCACGCGAGGAGGAACTGCATGAGAGGACAGAAGAATCAGGGTTATTTGTTCATCACTAAATGGTAGTGGTGTTCGGTGGGTCGAGCGGTACCATTCTCAGCGATGACTGGGATGGGGTCGGACACTTCGGACGGGAGGCTGACATTGATGGCCGTCTTAGCCAAAACTCTGAACTGGTACTGCCGGCCCTCTTCCAGGCCGCTCACCACGTAGCTCTCAGTCTGGATGTTCATACAGTTGGCGTTGCAGCGAACCCACTTCTCCTCTGGAAGCTTTGTGTACTCCATGTAGTAGCCAATCAGCTTGCTACCGCCATCATGCTGGGGACGGCTCCAGACCAGGGAGACAGAGTTCTTGGTCACATCCATGGGCTCTGGTTTACCCGGCGGGTCTGTGTGGAAGGAGTAAGAGTTTCATGATAAATTATTTGGAAACACGAAGAACTGAAACGTCCTCTGGGCTGAGGGGTGTTTTCTTACCAACAGCAGTCCTGGCGGTAATAAAATCAGTTTGCTTGCAGGGTTTTCCGTGTCCGGCTATGTTGTATGCCGACACCCTGAAGCTGTACTCCAGACCTTCCATCAGGCCTGTGCATGTGTACTGTGTGGCTTTGACCACAGACTCGTTAGCTTGCACCCACAGAATGCTGTTCCTCTCCTTCTTTTCAATGCAGTATCCTGTGATGGGGCTGCCACCATCGCTGCTAGGACGCTCCCAAGACAGGATGACAAAGTCCTTATTGATCTTGTTGATCTGCAGGTTTCTGGGTTCACTGGGAGGGTCTGTGTGGAAAAACAAAACCAAGGACATGAGATGTAAACAATGTAACGTATGTACCACTACTGAAAAGTCAGTCCTGCAGGTTTCGGATGTTTCCTGATCAATGGGCAACATGTTTGGACACAACCTTACAACAAGCTGTTTCATTTCAATCCGGTTTCCCGGACCAGGAATCATCTAAAACACAATTCCTCCCAATTCGATTATTTATAATTTTTTTGGATGAAGATTTGATTTGAATTGTGATTTCTTGGAATTTTTCAATACTGACGATTTTTGTGAAGTAAAAAGATTTCTAATGGTCTAACGTTTTTTCCCCAAAAAAGAAAGAAAATTAGGAAAACACGAGACAATAATCAACATATACATAAACATACATAGATACAC
>JAVQJG010080514.1:0-25028 GCA_036024015.1 Craterocephalus amniculus | reverse complement strand
CGCTCAAAACGCGCTGCTCAACTGCTCGCCGCGCCTTGACGCGCATTTACATAGACTTAACATGTAAACCTGACGCTCCCGACGCTCTCGCTGCTTTTGGTCTGAACGCACCATAAGGTATAAACTACAAGATGGAAAGAATATTTAGGATTTATTTCATCAGGCATTAGTTCACTGTCACCTTCTCAGGCAGTAAAATGACTAAATGTTGCTACAATGCAACATTCACACCTTGTTAGTCATTTCTTATTTTTCACCAAATCCAAACTATAATTTTTACTATGTCACAAAGCCACAGTTTTGAGCAATTTTTTAAATGAAAATCTCCTGGCTGCCAACACCAAATGTGTTGCTCTCAAATATTTTGTAAAAACCTTTAAATAAAGGAACTCAAAGATGATTACAGTACAGACTCCTGCACTACCGGACTGAGACTGCAAAGCAAACCAGATCCACAAGTCCAGTCCAGGAAACTACAAACAATGGAGGATGAATAAAAAAATCTTTAATTAAAATAAAAATAATTTTTCTGTGGAGGCTGATTCATTAATGGGTCTCATTTTCCCGCTGCAGCAAACCCAGTAAGACTACTGCAGCTGAACATGGGAATAATCCTAAACAGGTTTCATTCTGGTGAGTGTGGCTGATGAATAAATATCATTTTAGGTTTAGAGATGTTGGTTTAATACTGCCTTTAGAAATCCTTGTTGTATTTATCTGTCTTTATCCATTCAGCTGAGTACCTCTGTCATACAATACAGGATCTAAAGTCCCCATGAAAGGAAAAGAAACATGAAGTCAGCCTGCCCAGTTTCAAAGGACAAGTTCATGATGGAAGGAAAGAAAAATCATTGTTTTTCTAACCTGCAGCACAGGTTTGTAAATATCTAAGCATACCTATGTGGTATATTCATTAAAACCCCTCCCACTGGCAAGTGAGAGTGAAATGGAAAAGTTAGCAGATGAAAACATCATGTCAAAAGGGTCTTGAATTAGAGTCAGCAGAGAAAATAAGGAAAGCAAGAGTATGAAACATGATGCAGAAACACAGCTAGTGATCAACATCACTTTGAATGCATGCATGTAGCATCAGGCCAATACCGTCACAGTGAGCCAGAGATACGGCCCCTGGAACCCCACCAGTATTGTAGGCTCGCCTTTACTGGGATGTCCATCTCGCAAAACCCAAAAGCTGTGGAAACAGCAAAAAGCTACAAATGTCAAATCTTCACTGCCTGTGGTTCAGGAGGTCAGCTTGTGGTTCAGTGTATGTCTCAAAATATCATCGACCATGACACTTGGTCTCTTACTTACTGGGTGGATGAGTCCACATTTAGAAGCTCCTGCATGAACACTAGATGCTGTAGTTTCTGGGTCTATTGTGCTCAGTAGCTTTAGCAGCATTCATCTCTGGACTGGACAGTCCTCTCCAGAGACTAAAGACTTATTCCCAGCACAGTCGGGCTTCTTCCTTCGTTAGTTTTTGCTTCTGACACAGAAGTTCTTACAGAGGGCTTCAAAGCAGAATGCACTTTCCACAACAGACTCATGGAACATATGCAACATCTTTGTTACTTAGAAAATAATAGATGTGGCAAAAACCCCAAAAACATGCAGCTAATGTTGGAATTATCCCTGAAACACCGATCCGAGAAGCCTGAATAAAAACAAACTGTCAGCTTATTCCTAGCTTGTGAAATCTCTTGAAGGCATTTTAGACACTTCAGCTGAATTTAAATATCTTCAAGACTTGAAAAGTCTACAGGAATGTCCTCACGGACCACGGAAAGGAATTCCATTTGCCCTCATTCAAGCCCTTGTGATTACCCAGATGTGTGAGATCGTCAGAGGAGCATGAACTCAGTAAACTGTGGCTCTGGGATCCAAAATTCTTGCATCTACTCCATTTCTAAGGATACAGTGATAAAACGGTACCTTGGATTAATTCATATTTGTTATTCAGGGTTAAAAGGACGCTTGGTGGTAACAAAGTCTGATTTGGTCTATAATCAGAAAGCACTGTCCGGTTATTCAGGATAGGGGTGGGCGATATATTGAAAATTTACCGACATAATTTTTGCCCATATCGATAAATTTGATATTGTAAGAAAATGAAAAGAAATGGGGCTTCCAAGTCAATACTTATTGGTCATAGTATTAATTAATTCATGTTAAAAATTTTATGAAAACTCTGATTCCCAGCATGTGCATAAACAGAGTGGGGCACAGTAACCTGTTCATCAGTCTGACGTTACATCACTGGCAAGTAGAAATTATGCACCATAGTGGTGTTATCGTCCATTTATCGTTATCGAGATGAACTGCTCAATATATCGTGATTTTGATTTGAGGGCATATCGCCCAGCCCTGATTCAAGATCCCTTCTTCTCAAGAATCATTTAAACAGGACTTGGTCCATGGCTCTTTGAAGGGCTGCTCGCACAAAATGTAAGGTCCATCAGCAAAAACCTTCCAGTTTAGACTCACCCATATCCCACCGAGGCAGCACTGCAGGGCAGAACAGCTTAGACGGCCTGGGGGCAGAAAGATTCAGGTGAAGGAAAAGTGACCCTTCTCCTGGTTTTGGATCTGCTCTTTTATCCATGTCAGCTGTTACAGTTGGTTACCTTCCAGTACAGCTGCCTGCTTGTTCTTTTGTTATAAACTGCTGCAGGAACTTGGTACTGACTGAAACTTTTGCTCTGCCAGAGACGATGCTTCAGCTCTAGTTCTGAGCTGCAGAGTTCTGACTTCTAAAGATGTATCATTACAACAAGGACAGAGCCAGATTCTTTATGCATAGTCGGTTAGTACTTCATAAAAAAAATTAAAAAAAAATCTAAATCTTGGATTTTTATAGCTGAGTTAAACTCAGAGGAAAGGGCTGTCTCTTTGGGTGTGTGTGGTGTTCTGTGTCTGACGTTTAGACTTTAGCAGAAAACTGAAGTAGAGGATAATGGAGGAGAAAAAAGTAAAAAATATAGATTGTTGTTACAAGGCAGAGCACAACCCAACTGCATAATATGCTGTGTGTTCGCCCAGCCTCAGACGACATTGTTGGTAGCTGTTTTTAAAAGGAAAACATTTTTCCCTTTTTATCTTCCTGTATTTTCCCACAAGTCCATGAATATCTTATATGTTCAGTAAATTTCTTAAAAATATAAAGCAAAGATCACATTTAGAATCATCTCGCGTATTTTTTTTTTGCTGCATGTCAGTGGAAGTCGAGCACTCTTCTGTAGATGCTATTGGCTAAAGCGTGAGGGTAAAACATTTGAGACTGGAATGTAATCTTGTTTTACTGATACAGAATTGGTTTATTCTTTAGAGATTTAGCCATCATAAATCTACATTTGTCTTGGGACGATCATGAGCATGCACCAGGTAGAGAAGAATAAAAACCTCCAGACTCGAGAAGGGCGGCTCTCTGCCTTAGCTGGGTGAGGGGGGAGAGAACAGGAAAGGGGAGGTCAACAAGCTCCAAAGGCTCTAAACCAGAGATACCTGCTGATAAAGGAAAAGAAAAACTATTTAATGACAGCAATGTTATATATTATACATGGAGACAAAATACAGCATGCTGTAGAGGAGCCCAGTGCATCATCTGGGCCATTTTATATCGATAAGCACTGAAAATATCTGAAACACCACATGAGCACCAGATTTAAAGATGAGGAGTCATGTTGTGAAAATGACCATGAAATTATTTCTGTCACTTAGTTTGGTTTCGTACCCCTCCGAGTGGCATGAACACAGTTAAATGTGACAGTTTGGCATAACAGCAGATACCAGCAGAGAGCACGCATCCTGATCTGCACCCACCATAGTCTGCAAGCACCAGAAATAACCCAAAGGTAAAATATTAATGTACATTAATTATTGGGTGGCAAGTCTTTGTTTGGGTGGCAATGCTCGGAGAGTTTCAGTCGGGTGTCTTACAGTCATGCTACATGCCAGTATCGATTATCTGTGATGCATGGGGATTTAGCCAGACCCTGTGGTGCTGCGTTTGTGGGGCTGGGGTTTGTTGTCATACACTCAGAGGCTGCTACCCTTCCTCAGCTTACAGCTGCATGTCTTCCCCTGGTCTATAAAAGCTACCCGACCCACAAATTCATTTTTACAAAGTACTGCGATGACTTGGATTGTCAGGTGAACTATGGCTGAAATGAACTTCCCACCCAGAGCTCAGACTAACTCAGAGTGGTTCCTGTGGAGCAGTCTGTGTTTCCTGTTGCTCAGCGATACATGCATAGTTTCTGCAGGTTTGATGGCAGATTTATCACACAACTCAGAATAATCAACATCAGATGTTCTGGGAAGATGAACAAACTACATTGGCACTGCCGATAAATATCGCTTTGTTCCCTGATGTTACCTATGTGTGATTCCATTTTGTCTGAACAGCACGAATCAGACGATGTTTCCATATCCGACCCAGTCCGCTTTCTGTGTCGCCCATATCCGATGATTTCTGTAGTCTCAGGCTGTGCGATCATTTCATTCCACTGAAATGAGACTGAAGCCTACCCCAGTGATATATTTTCATCTATTTGCATTTATTTATTTCTGTACTGTCATCTTATTCAAATTGTGATCCTGAAACACTGAATGGGTCCTGATGATGTTCAGTCTGGTTCATTGCCACTGATTTAGTAGAATATATGTGTATGTGTGGATAGTGTCCTGCTCCTTGCTGTGACCCATGTCTGCAAACAGATTTGCTCCTGGGGCATAAATAAAGTTTTCTGAATCTGAAATTGTAATGTGAACTAAAACACATAAAGAGAAATCAATCTTAGCTAAAGACGGGAATCCAGGGTGAAGACGAACAGCGTGGACGAGCCTGACCCTACATTTAAATGGTGGGGTGGGAACACACCTGGATGCTGTTGAAGCTAACCTGCTATAAAAAGAACCCTGAGTGTGTTCAGTGACCTCCTGATATACAGATTAAACTGTACACATCTCTGCTGGTGAGTCAACAGACAAGGCTAGGATCATTTACATATTCATACATTTCAAAGAACTGAAGGAGTCAAAGGTTCAGAGCTTCTTTAAAGCATAAATACATTATTTTTAAAGGACAATGAAACTCTAAATATGATATTTAAAATGAAAGGTTAGTATAAAGCTTTAAATCTGAATCAAGTGAGGATCTAAAGTTCCACAATTTCTTACATTTTTACTGTTTGATAAACCGGTATCAGCATAACAACTGAAACATGTTTAGTTTCTGTCAGCAGGTATTTCTTCCAGAAGCAGATGAAACTAACTGCCTGTTTTGCTACTCTCTGGCTCCTTGCTGCTGGATATCTGGCACTTGTCAATCAAAAGGACATGCTCCTAATTCTCTGGAGAATAATTTCCAGTGTAAACGAGTGAGTTGTAAATAAATTCCCTCCCCCCACAGGTGTCATGAAGGTAAAGCTGAGCTTTTGTAACGTTGCTCTTTTTTTACCATGATTGTCTATAGAGATTGGCTCAGCCAGCCCCTAGTGGAGGAAGAGGGGGATGGCAGCCCCTAGTGGAGGAGGGGGGAACTGCATTTCCTGGCACTTCTGCATAGACTTTTTCTGTAGGAGTTTGCTGATTGGTGACAACCCAAAAGAATCAGCCATGGGGTTCCCAATCCTTTATCAAACCAGGCTATTCAGCCACATGTTGTAGAGACTGTTTGGTGTCATTTCCAACCTCGTTCCTACCAGGATGTTTCTTTGGTCCTGTCCTGCAGTACATGAAGTGAAATGCTTTAAAACTCCTGTATGAAGCTAGATTGCGTTCTCCGTGTGTTTCCTTTCTACAATGTTTGGGACTTAGATGCCATTACAAAGCTGCTGAAGTGACAGGTGGCATGAGCGCCCCCTTCAGGGTCAGCGTCGTTAGAACGACTGCGAACGTGGCATTGAGATGTCCCGCTGACACGCCGCTGATGGCCTCGGTAAGTAAATGATCTAATTACAGTGACTTTTACAGTCTCTGTCTCTGTCCATCTGTCCATTTTGGAGTCTCCCTGTGGAGTCACAATATGTAGCAGGAAATTAGTCTGACTATTAGAAGTTGATGTCATGCTGGCACACAGCTTACTGACATAGAGGAAGTTTCATTGATGAGAGCTGGATCCTTCGCTGCTGCAGAAAGAGACAGAGCGATGACAGAAAAGCTCTTGAAGTTTCACCGAAGGTGATTTTTTTTCTCTTTTAGGAAAGTGAAATTTTGCAAAAGGTCAGTGCAAAATGTTCATGGCCCATTTAGTTTTGAACACATAAGTTCCAATGTGCCATCTGTGTTCTTCCACAGGAAGAAATGAAATCCCAGAAAGCACAGCGATGTGACAGCAGGAGAAATGTCCTGGCAATGTTTTGTGAGAGCAGTGCTGAGCATAATAAGATTCCACTTTCCAGAGACCTACAGGGAGTTACTAAACACACAGTCCTAATGTCATCATGACACGGCCTGTGCTAAGGCCAGCAGTGTGGAAAAACCTTCTACTTTTCTGCCTTCTAACAATACCGTGGATGGGCAGTGTGAACGTATTGAGTAGGATGGCTCTATGATGCCAGCAAAGTCAGCCTGCTGGTGGCACAACACACATTTACAGAGATTTTTAATTCTCAACGGCCGGCAGAACCACCGTAAACAGGCTCAAGTATTGTTTCACAATGTTCTACGAAGGGTTAACACAACGATGGTCATGTTAGCTGCAAAGCTGCTGCAGAGTTCTAGAGGGGGGAAAGCTTTGTTTCCAAAGGAAAGCATGGGCTTACTGTTACCCCGGTGACACAGATGCAGAATTGGAGTGGGAGCACTGGGACAGCTCATGCACAGAGTGAAAAGCCGGGCGTGTTCATACCTCATTCTGCACTGTTTGGGTACAGATTGTGCAGCTTTGGAGTGAAACTGGAGGTGAATTGAAGTAAGAAGTGCTGAAGGACCTTGTTTTGGGTCTCTCAGTGTCCTCCTGCTTTCATTAGGATGCAAAGCAGCAGAAGCAGTCTGGGATCCAGGCTGGAGGAGTGAAACAGGAGAGAAAGGAAAATAAAGGTAGTGAGAACAAAAAGGAGGCAAATATGCCTTTTGAGGATAAGGACGACATTGAAAATGACAAAAGCGGTTTGCTGTGATGTGATGTCTGTGGAATCAGTAATGTGAGAGAAGCCAGATAGAAAACAAAGGAACAATGTTAACTTAGCCGGGAAGGAAGTTGTCAGACATTTATGATAGGCTTCATATTTCTGTAATAGGACAATAAATAAGTCTGAACAGAGGTGTTAAACGGTAGCCGAGTCAGTTCAAGGAGATATACGTGTTTGGTTGATTTTGTCTGTCTGCCTGTGCCAGCCACAACAACTTCTCACTCCTAACTTGCTTTAGCAAAACCAATAACCATAAAAAGTGTTTTTCATAAGATGTTCAGGTCTTCCAGGCTGGTAGAACAGCAAAATTTTAAATGGTAAGATGGAAAATGTTGGCAACGGTTTCCACAAAGAAATCTTTTATCAGGTACTTTAACAGGAAACACGCTTCTTCCTTTCACCATAAACTTTTTCCTTCCAAATGGAACCAGATATATTTTAAGTATAGTAAAGAAGAAGTTGACCCAAAAGAAGTCAAACAGGCACTAAATTATTGATAAGGAGACAAAAACCAGCAGGTGGTCTCCGATCATCCTTCCGCCCTCACTGATCCCATCATTGCTCTTGTTTGCAGAGGCATGGAAGCACAAAGCAAAATGCGTACAGTAACCTCCCTTTCCAAGGCTAGGAATTTGGGTGTCCACAGTAAGTTATGATGAGCTATTTTTCATTAATAGAGCGGCTAATAATTGGCAGTTTAATGCTCTTAACCCTATAAACCCAAATGGATGATGCATATAATTTATAATACATTTTGTAGCCCTTTATAGTAAGAACTTAGCTCGAACCGCTGCAGCATACAATACAAACCCTTCTATAGGGATGTGAATCTACTCACAATGCAATTTGATTGTGATTCTTGGTGTGATAATTTTATTCTGTATCAATGAAAAACTTTTGGTTAAAAAAAAAAAACTTTTTCAGTAACAAAGGGTGCTGATTCCAGGATTAACTCCATTCCTCTGTAAGCTAGGACATTTTGGAGGATAATCAAGTGATTTAAACATTGAAAATACACAGAAGCAATCTTTAAATAAAGTGGTGACATTTATTTTTGTTTACCTTTGACATTTCTTTGTCACTTAATAGTTTTGAAACTACTGTCAAACACTTAAAATCCTAAAATATGAATTCTTGGAACTTTTGGATTGATTCAGAATTTTCATAAATAAGAATCTGGATTCTGATCCCCGTAATGGACACCAGCAAGCATAAGACTACACGACAATAATTTTGACACTTCACTTGGTAATAAATGGTGGATATACCAAAAAATAGCTTTTTTTCTCCACATTTTGATAAAGGGCCAAATAAAAACTACAGATTTAAAAACTGGACTTATCTGCCCAGATTCTTTGAGTTGGGCTTTAAGGGGTTAATGTCCGTTTGCATGCTGAGACGGTGTGGCTCTGGGATAACCCTCCTTGTTCCTGAGCAGCAGGAATTGATGTTTGTGATTTATTAGAAAGTAGCAGCTGGGTGATGTTACCTTCTGAACAGATGACTGCTCATCAAGCTTTTCTCTGAAGACAGTAATGGAAAACAAAGGACCTTGCAGAATCTTTTTCCCTGTACAACCTCGGGGCACAATGTTGAGAGCAATTTCATCACACTGGATTTAAAATACTTTAATTTGGTGACATACTGTGACTACATGGGGTGTGATGAGCACAGACACAGAAGCTTTTTTTCCCGGTGTAATGTATTCTTTACTTCTCTGCTGACATTCAAGCCCAAGGCGATGTTTAGTCATTTCATTAAAATGGAACACAAATGGATTGTTGTGTAGTTTTTGCTTCATTAGCCCCAAACGCTGCTGCGGTGGAGATGCTCTGCACTAAAGATCCTGCACTCCCTTAAGAAAATGAACTGCAGCATGAGATTACTCTTGTAGCAAATATCTGAATCAGGATGTCAAAATACATAAGGCTGAGATTAATTACTGGCACATTTTACTCCGACTTTGCTTCTGCAGTCGCCAGCTTCAGGTGCTGACATCACTGGATTTCTATATAAAAGTTGAACGTGTCAACCCCTCAGTAAGCCACCTTCAACATCTTACGCTGCAGATGCTGATTTTCTGTTGGGTGTTTGACCATTTATTTCATTTTAAAGCCACATTAATGTTGCGTGATGAGAGAAAACTGATACTTTTACCTCATGCCTGTAGGTGCAAAGGTTATATGGTTCAGTTTTATCTGTCTCTTGTTGGAAGCTACTTCTACCTGCAATCAGCCAATCACAAGGCGGTAACTCACGGCATCGTCGTGTAGACACGGTGAACTCCAAGCTGAACATCAGAAACGGGAAGAAAGAGGCTTGAAGTGACTTTTTAGGTGGCATGGTCATTGGTCTGAGAAGATCTTCTGACCTGCTCTGATTTTCACCCCAGAACAGGAAACTGAGGTCAGCGTGTCGTTCTGCTGCCTCTCTGCTCCAGCCGGGACTCAGCTTGTCGATACGAGAAGATGAAACTCTGTAAATGAAAACATCCTTTGCTTATCTAATTTTAAATTTCCGATGACAACGCCTTGCTTGAAGCAGCATGACGGGGTTGCATCCTACATGCTCTCATGTCATCAACAGGGACCTGATTTTGTTTTCTTTTAGTTTTTTTAAAAATCTTTTTTGTTTGCTTGTTTCTATAGCTATAACTATATTTAATCACAAGGAAAGAGCAGAGATATGTTATCATCATAACAGTGATGGGTGTGAGGGAAGAAATCTCAGAGAGGGAGAATTCTGGTGCTGCATCTTTGAGTGAAAGCTGGAAAATATTCACCTTTTTTTTTATTTTTTAAGGCTTTATGCTGAGATAGCTTCCAACTGTAGTCGTGTGCATGTGACTGTTTTGTTAAACCATTCACATATTTTTTTCCTCCTTCATTGTGTTCAGACATCTGGTACTTCATCTCAGTAATGTTTCTGCTGGCTTTCTAAGAGACCAGAATCGTGCATTTTCTGCCAGTTTTTCCAGTGGGCAGCTGTTTATGAAACCTTTTTATAAAATGGAACAGGAATAAGAAGTTTTTTTTAAATACAGTTGGTCTGACTTGATGTAAGAGGCAGCCATATTGCAACTGCTGCATGTTTTGTTGCACCACATTGTTACTTTATTGAAATATCATGTGACATTTAGCAAAATCCATGTTTGAAAACGTGGCAGAGAGGGGCAGAGTGGACGTATTTCTGACTTAATGTGCAGGGACAGTGCAGAGAGAGGATACCCTCTGGTGGTCCACAGAGGAGAGCAGGAGGACTCTGCAACCAGCATGACAGCAGCTGTTTATCAGAGGCAGAGACGAGAAGGCAAAAATGTGGAAAAGAGCTTCTTAAAGAGTGGAAGTAGACATGTGACATGACCTGAGAAACATAAAAATGTGTCCAAGGAAACGTAGCCATGGGGCTGGATGTGGCACAAAGGTTAATGAGCAGAGGCATTGTCTGCCGGATGTCTAATGAGAGAAGAGATGAAGGAAGACGGATGCATACAGCAGCATTCAGAGAAGCTTGGAGGCAACCATAGACTGTAAAACATGTGGACCAAGCCCCCGTCACATGACCCGGAGGTTTCTGAAGATCTGAGCCGAGCTGTTACAAGCCTCGTCTCTCCTGGGAAAAACAGTAAATAAGAAACAAGGTGTCGCTCGGACGGGGGCTGTGAGGGTGGGGAGGGATGATTGACACCCATCAAACTCTGAGCTGCCTGTCGCTACGAGCTAACAGAGCTAACCTGGACCTAACGGGAGCTAACCAGCTAACGGAGTAAGGCGGGCTAAAGCTACAGCGCGGTTAGCGCTATATATTTGATATATTTGTCCGATATATAGTGGTCGATATATCGGACAGATATATCTATTTTAAAGCTTCCAATAAAAATTTTCAGTCCGGCTCTAAAAGAAAATATGTGTTACAATACTGTCCACATAACAAGTGCTAATTTATATACACATATATATATATATATATGCTGGATGTTATATATATATATAACATCCAGCTACCTCAGCATCGGTCGTATGAAGAGCGCAGTCCTGGATTTGTCCTTGCATCAACTTTAACAACTTCCTTCCCTGTCTCCCACTCCTCTGTACACAGAAAACGGAGGGATTCGTTTTACAAAAACAAAATGAGAGAAAAAAAAGAAAAAAACACAAATCATGCTGCCTGGCAAGATACACAACCTCTCTCAGTCTTGCACGAAGGTTCCCTGCAGAAGTAGTTGCCAGATTGCTGGAGCATGAAGCACTAACAGCTTTGCCCAAGGCTAACTTCAACCTTTTCCAGTGGAATGGAATAGAAGACGTCTGGTGAATTTCTCATTGTTTATAGTCTCATTTCATGAAGAGATTAAGAGTGAGTCTGCTGCTTGGAGAACAAGGGGAAACCAGGGAAGCGAGAAGATCATTTACTTTTCTGACAAAATGAGCTTTCCTCTAAAGCCAAGCTGTGTGATTTAAGAATGGAGTTTAAGCAAAAGTCTAACACAGAGTAATTGTTCTTTCTCTGTTTCCTCATGTTGAAAAATGTTGGATTCATAGATTTTCTTGGAGTCATTAATGAAGGGTTACCATGGAGAGCCGTTATTATCTGGGTGGTGCTCCCGAGTTTAAGCTGTAAATCACAAAGACTCGGCTCATTGGTGCTTCACCTCAAAATAAACACACTTAAAAGAAAAAATGGAGAAGATTTAAACAGCCTATTCAAAAGAAATTTCCATTTAAACTAGTATTGTTTCTGATGAAAGCAGCCATAATTCAGACAGCTGTTACAGATTTAACATGAAATATGAAGCCATTGAAGTTGCTCCCATACAGAAGCTGCAGTGTAAAAATGAACTTAGAACCCACTTAGCATGATGAACAGAGCGTACACAACTCGATCTTTGGTTTTCAGAAAGTTATATCATCTCTCTTGACTCATCATGGGTCACGGTTTCTGTTTTAACCCTTTAACTTTCACACTAAGAAAAAAGCAAGAGAGAAATTTATCTTTGCATTTTCTGTTTTTCATTTGAACAAAAAAAATACAAAGAAATGCTTTTGAACAAATAGTTAAAATTAAGTTAATTATAAATTAATGACAGTGAAATGGTCCAAATCTTAAACAGCGATGGGAAAACAAACACTTTATTTTGGTAGTACACACCCAGACCAATTGGTAGAGACGATTCAGGCAGGATTATTTGATAAATTCTTTATAAAGATTCATGATAATCACTGAAATATTTACTCTACCAAATGGAAGGCAAAGGGTTAAGATCTAATTTTGTGTCATTTTTACTTCTTGTCTAGTTTTGTAGCTCTTCATTTCAAACCTCCGTTTAGCACCGATGGTTTGTGGCCCACCTGCTTCACACCTGAACGCCATCTATTGCTTCCTTCCTAGT
Organism: Craterocephalus amniculus; assembly: GCA_036024015.1. Classification (NCBI taxonomy): domain Eukaryota; kingdom Metazoa; phylum Chordata; class Actinopteri; order Atheriniformes; family Atherinidae; genus Craterocephalus; species Craterocephalus amniculus. The sequence continues at coordinate 12,503 of JAVQJG010080514.1, read as the reverse complement.
TTCTGTTGTTCTTTACCAGATCATCGGTTATGTTTAAGTTTGGAACAATGCTGATTGGTTTGTTTTAGGCGGCTGCAAAACTCAAGTGGAAATTAGAGAAAACTAACTGAATGTACTAATCTAACTTGTTGTCAAAGGGAGCTACAGTATGTGATTTTTAAGAATTAAAAAAAGAACTTTTAAATGTGAAACCACTCTGGGAGTGTAGCTGATGGTCCTTTTGGCCTTGTGGAGTGTGCTTTTTTGCCCTTTTTAATGAAATGGCCTGAAACATGTGGTGGTGGTGGTGGAGGAATATGGTGCGGACTGAAATGCAGGAAGACGAGGAAGTAAAATAAGCTCAAAAGGGCTGGTGTGGCAGAAAACCCACAAAATCTGACAATCTGGCAGAGAACTAAAAAAATCTACAGAAATACTGAGCGAGGTGATAGCTTCTATGTACACATCCATCTGCATCACTGTCAGCACCTGCAGACTGAAGGATTCTGGGAAGCAGCTCTCCAAAAGGCTGACAAAGCGGGGGATGATGCTACATGTTGACTGAATGCTGACTGGCTGGAAGATCATAACAATAACCATGTAAAAAGGAATTGTTGGGCCAGACACCCCTGCTCCAGTTCTTAGATGTCCCAGCATCTACTAAGCAGGACGTCGGTGATTCGATTCTTCTGACTGCATGTCCACGTGTCCTTGGGCAAGACACTGAACCTTACCCTGCTTGTTAAGGATATGAATGTGTCTAGAAGCACCAAGTGCGTTCCACTGTAATGCTGTATGAATGTGTGTGAATGGGTGAATGAGATGTGTGATGTTAAAGTGCTTTGAGTGGTCACATGACTAGAGAAGTGTGCTACGAGTCCATTCCTTATTGGAAGTCATTTCTGGCAGATATTTCACCATTCAGCAGAGTGAAGCTGGACCTTGCAGCAGATCTGGATTTTCTAAATTCTGTCGTTTCTGTTTTCACATCTCACACTTTCTCTGGCAGCGTTTCCACTTGAAACAATGTTTGTGTGTCTACCTGCACAGTGTTGCACACAGTAAAGACCAGCTTTCCTCCGCTTTCATGCAGAACTCTGCAGATAAGTGCTGATTTTAGTAAACAAGTGTGACACATGTCTGCTGCATGTTTGGAGTCAGAAACTGGACTCATGCATCAGGTAATGCAGTGCTGCGACTAATCAGAGCTACAGAAAAAGTGGTTATTGGAGGAAAACACCAGGGTGTGGAGGATTTACACCGTGTTAGTACCTGTGATTGTAACATTGTGAATTCCTGGAGGCTAAGTGGAAGAAAAAAGCCATTCATAAAATCCCTGTAGGGTTTTATAGCAGTTTCAATAAAGTCCATGTACTTTTGCTGGGGGATCAACACTCTGGTCTTACTAGCTGTGCATATAAATAAGTTATTTTGCAAATCATTGATGCTCATATTAAGCTTTTCAAGGGTCATTTTAGATCAAATCCAAATGATTTGGATCAGAGTAGCGTACAGGACATGTTATCCACTCACAGTGCATGTGGTGAAATGCTTAGCAATACCTCTGTTTTTTATGAGAACAGGCTTCTCCGATTGTTGCAGGATTCCTTGATCTTCCAGCTGCAGGCTGAATTAATCACCACATGTATGATTGCAGGGCATCACGGCCAAAGATCGAAACAATTGAAGCAGCAAAATCGCGTGTACAGTACGGTATGTTCTGCTCATTTCCACTGACAGACTTTAAGAGAAAAAACACTCTGAATTAGGCATTCTGTATGCGGTGGTCCTTATCAGTGTTTTTAATTAAAACGGCCTTTCTCCTTTGTTATGAAAGTGATCATTATTCAGGAGTGGGTTCTGTGAATGCTGGAGCTGAATATGAATGTATGTATGAATGAATAAAGGTAGTATCATGATGCATCCGAGGGTCGCCGCAAATCAGCAAATTAATTCCAAGATGAATTAACTGAGTGCACATTTGTTGACAGCCGGCGTTTTTATCTCATCCACTCTGACGTGAAGCCGATCGATGTGATTGGTTTGAAAGGATGGCATAAAATGCTCCTGCTGGGGCATCTCTGCTGTGGATCAGGCCAACTCGATGAACGCCTCCCTGAACTTCATCTTTTCTCAGGTTAACAAAGAGGAAAATAAATCCAGAGGAGCTGAAATGAGTTATTTTGAGTTGATTGGCAGAACTTCCGCTTCTTTTCAGCCTGGCAGAAAAAAAACAAACTAAAAACAACCTTGATCATCAGGTGCTTATCTCTCTTCCTGCTCTGGCACTGTGGCGGCGCCGCGGAGCCGTAATGATGCGGCGCATCTCTCTTCATGTTGTTGTTTGGATGTTTTACAGTCACACCGACTGTTTGCACTCAGCTCTGCGAGACTCTCCGTCTGCCTGCCTCCCAGACGTTTGACAGCTGATGGGTCTTACTCTGCTGAGAGCGCCCGGCTCATCTCTCCTCTAATGAGCTACATGAGACGGATTGTTTCCTTATCCTTCATTTGACTTTACAACAAAAGTGAATCTTAACTAAACTGTTTGGCTGCTGACAGGATGCATTCACCCTGCAAGGCAGCAGAGAAACAAGTTGCATCTTCAGGTCTTTGAAGGTGTTTTACTGATTTTCCTAAATGAATGTTTTGGCACTTCCGCCGTCTGGCTGCCTTCGGTCTGCTTTTACTGCAGGTTTAGTTGTCGTGTGCTCAGATTACTGAAGTAAAGAGCTGGGTATTAAATGTAGATGTTGCAGAAACATGCAGTTAATGTCACTTTTAATAATTCCAACAACTAAAACTGCAAGGTTCTGTTGCAGTGAAATGCCGTCTACTGTGCAGAGCAGTGATGCGTGTCACACGCCTTCAGCCAACCGTTGGTATTGTGAGAGAAAACAAATAAAGCTAACTCAAAGTAAAGAATAATCCCTCCATTAAAATGGGATAAAGCAACACACAGCAATTACAGATAAATGGAAGTGTAACTAATCCGTCCTCATCCTGGGGTAAGAATAAGCTCAGAGCCACATCATCAACAGGCATAATCAAAGGATGACTTCCTTTTTTAGGGAGGGGGGGGTCTTTGAAAACCTCATCATCTGTTCGATTATCTGCTGGAATGCAGCGTTTTGATTCCAAAATGGGGATAAAAAATTGTTTGGTTTATGGAATGAGAGGAAATCTCCTCACAGAAATCAGCAGCCGTTTATGTGGATGCATGACTTCATCATGTGAAGCCGCTCACACAGTGCAGGGCTCGCGTTCGGCCAGACCCGTTTATGGGTCGGATCCAGGGCTGATCAGGAGAAGTGCAAAGTTTGGAAATTAATTTTGATTCTCTGCTCATGACAAGATGCATAACAGGTGAACATGTTTCCCTTTATAATTCTTATCTAATCACAAGAGAAATATTAGGGGTGGGAGAAAATTAGTATTGCGATTGTTTCACAATTTTAAAATGAAATTCTTTTTTAAGAAAGTTTTTCTAATTTTTTCCTACATTTTTTGCTCGTCTTGTCAGGCATTATTAAACACGGAAGGATGGTCTGACTGCTGATTTGTGTTCTCCTAATTTAAAGTCTGCTCCACCAGATCTTAAAAAGTGACTCACATGTGATGTGAAGTTTTTTTTTTAAAGTATTACGGTTCCTTATTCAATTTTATTCAATTTTTCTCACATGTTCTTGGATTAAAAGAAGCAAACGAAAAAGAATCAGAATAAGCATTGAATCGGCATTCGGCGCTCAATAAAATGGTACAGGAATGGAATCGGCAGGATAGCGAGCAATCCCAGCACTGAGAAATGCACGTCACCTTGGTTATCAACCATTCTGTCAGTTCATTCTATGCCGCAGAATTTCCAATGCTCCCTGCAAGCGCGTCGGACATAAGTTTTAAAAGTAAAAACCTGCTTCCCTTGGTGCTTAGATTGTGTTTGGTTTGAACGCTCTGTTAGTTTCCATCTGAAATGAAAGATTCTGACCATTCCTCTGTAAAGTCTCCACTCAGCTTAATGCACACGTTTTGTTTCCATTTCTCACTTTATAATTGTGTTTTCCTCAAAAAACATAAAACAACCAAAATATCAACCGACATGCAGAAGATCAGCCACCTTATTCACACTCCATGATAACTGAAAGAGAGTGGAGAAAGTGTCCTTTTGTTATTTCACTGCTGCCTATTTGGTTATAAAAATTTAAATAGAGTCCTCAGATAAGTGAAGATGGATTCAATAACTGGAAATATCTCTTGAGACGGCATTAAAAGCTTTCTGAACACATTGCAAACGTGAGTACCTGCCACAGAAACTACAAATATTCCCACTAATCAATAAAGTGAAGCAAAATTATTTTATTTGTGAGCTAAAATGCTGCAGAGGAAGACCTTAATCTCATTTCATGGCCCTTCAAACAGATTGAGTCTGACTGGGTGGGTAGACGCTACAAACAGGACTCAGATAAATAAGGAAAGCTTGATGCCCCCCAGCTGTGTTTGCCTTCGGCCCCAAAGTGACTAAATCCAGCAGAATGGCAGCTTCAGTGGAAGCTGGAAGGGAAACTGTTTCCTTTGGATTCAGGGCGTGAGACTGAAAAGATTCAGTCAGAGAAATGGACTCGTCATTTTTAAGGCACTCAACTTCCGCTGAGTGTGTTTGGAACACATTGTGATTGAGCCAGACAGCTTCCCGGTGATCAATCCATTAGATGTGGTAACAAGATAGAAAGATTACAGCTGCGCTGAAGGCAGCGAGCTGATCATCGCTGCCTTCAGCCAGGTGATCATCAGACAGGCAACAGCGTTTTCCTCCCAGCTGCGTTCATGGTACCAAGCAGGAAACGCGTCATACCAACGTAATGAACTTATGTTGCATCCATCTACCCTGTTCAGGTTCTGATTCCCTCACTGTTAAAGGAAATAGCTGTGATATTATTTTAATGGTAAAATGCCACTTTATAAAAATAAATGACTCATTGATGACGCATATTTACAACTCCACAGGTACTGGCTCTACCTCTGCTGGTCTGACCATGTCCATATCCATGTCCATACCGGATAGAATACAGAGTCATACTGTAACATAAGGCGTGTTAGCATTTAGCCTGCAGTCAAACAATATATGCAAACAAGAAAACTGTCGGTCGGAGCGATTGAAGATACTTTATTAGGCTGGAAAGTCGTCTGTAATGTCGCCTCTGACATCATCATCCTGCATCCTGAAGCTCCTTTAGAGGCTGTTTTTGTCTCCGTTGTGCACACTCAGGATGGGGATGCAGTCAAACAGAAGATCCTGTTTGCTTAGGTTGGCAATTATTTTATAGGAATTGAATTATACAAACACAGTTATATTAGAGTAATGTGGATCATATAATGGATTTGTCCTAATTGGATTACAACAACTTGTATTCAATTATAATAGAACTGGACTGCATCCTGAAAAGTGTCCTGAGATGACTTTGTTGTGAATGTAAGCCCTGCGAATAAAGCTGAATTGAACTGAATGCATTAGGAAAAATTGCAGTGCAACATGGGTGTGAGGGCTCTTTCTGAGATTCTTCTATTAATAATGAAGGGTTAAAAGAACAGGAGCACAGAGAGCCGGATTCAGAGAGGAGAAGCATTTTCCAGGGGAAACATATGGCGCGCTGAGCACACGAGGAGCCTGCTGAGGCTCGGTCCTAACAGATATGATGGATTGTATCAGGCTACGGCTGCAAGCAGGAGAAATAACTAATAGAAAAGCAAGTGGGGGTAAGAGGGGGTTTTTATGGAGGGGGTTGCACGTATGCTGAGAAGTGATGGAACTTGTTATGTTGTTGATGGCACGAGGTTTTGTACAAACTCTTCTGCCTCTCGGCTCTGGTAGGTGTTTCAGCGGAACAGAGTTGAATTATCCATTTAGTAGCAGCGGGGCGGTTCATGACCCGCTCCTCTTCCACTCCCCCGCTCCTCCATCAGCCGCCCACAGTGGCAGCGGTGGTCAAGGTTAGCTTGGTGGCTACTCTGCACGCTGTGTGAGCCGAGCCGGGAGGGTTGCCAGACGGGTTCTGCTTGAAATGCTCAGGTGCAGAGCTGGTTGCATGGTGGGATTTCACAATGCAACCAAACAACTAAAAGCTTTCTTTCTTCTGTTTCCATGGAGTCTGCTGAAAAGAGAGATTTGTTCTCTGTTAGTAAAAGGAAAAGAAAGAAGCAACCAGCAGGAGGGCTCTGGAAGTGAAAGGATATGTATATAGATGGATGTCTTTGTATCCAGCCTGCGAAAAGCTTTGCTTTGCTTCAGTTTAAAGGGATGTATGCTGCTGTGTAACGTCAGCCTGATGTGAGTAAAACTGGGTGATTTCTGGGGTCAGTATTCGTGTCTGACGAGTGTCGGCGCTCCGGGTGGGCTGCCCTCTTCAGAAACCACACCTCCTCTTCCATGGAAAGTCATTCATGGCTGAAAGAAGTCAGGAGGTGGAAACGATGTGCACATCTCTAAATCAGGACCCGATCCTTCAGTGGAGAAGAAAAGTCCTGAATCTGAATGATTTGCCTATCAGCTGATCAGTCTGCAAACACGATTCCAAAACACGGCTGGAGACGGTTTCATTTTGTGACACTGCTGTGTGTCCTGTAGGAAGATTCAGCTCCCCCTAGTGGCTGAAAATTACACAGTATACCTTTAATAAAATAATACCGGTACCTATTTTGATCTGTAATCTGTTCATTTTCGCATTAATGTTGCTAAAATTTAAGTTTTACAAGGAAACAGTGAGTTATGCCAACAGATGAATGGTTCAATAATGGGATTTAAAACTTGTGTAATGTAGCCTGGACATATGTTCATGGACAAAATGTGACTGTCATACATTAATACCAGAGGCTGCCCTGTAATTAGAGTTTTCCTTTATGTACTTGGCATTTTTGCTTTGAATGTTTGTCACCCAGGAAAAAGGCTGCTGGCAGATAGCAAGCCTTCCTGCAGATGAATGAGCGTTTCGATCCATCAGCCTCGGTGTGCACCTGCTCTGACTCTGGGAGAAATCCAGCGTCTCTTCAAATGTAACCTCCAACGCAGCACTGACGGCGATGGAGTTTGAAGGCTGAACATATTCCCGGAGTCCAGCCCCCGCAGACCTGGGGCTCAGTTCTCTGCAGCTGTACGGCTTGGCTTGTGGATGCCTTTTAATCAACAGAGATTGTGGGCTGGAAGGCAGCAAGGGACTTTGTCCCCGGAACAGCGCGTCCTTCTGGTGGTTGCCTGCGCACATTAATTTGATGATATGGGGGTATCTAAACCCCCGTTACAACAAACATTTATTCTGAATCGGTCTAATGATCCTAATTTGGTTCACGTCTGAACAGTAATTGGTCAGGCGTCACAGTTTCCTTCACAGCGCTTGTTTCAACTCTATCACACATGGCCCGAAGGGATATGCAAATGAATGGATAATTGCTTGATTTAATACACAAATTCATAGATAAGTAATGATGTTTGATTAATTAATTAAAACGGCAAAATAATGACGAGAAATGCAAAATGCTCAACACAACTTCAGTGGCATTCATTTTTAATGTGTTTGGTGAGCTTAAATGAAAGAGTCTGGTAATGACTGCTTGGTGTGATGTGTGAAATGCAACTAAGGCTATTATTCTGTTGCATAATTAGCCTCCACACACTGATGAGACTGAGAATTGCTCACAAATGCCGTGACGGATTATTCTGATCTAATATGAAATCTGGATCAGTTTCAGAGGAGGTTGTAGAGTTTTAGACGGGAATAAAATGAAATGTACAGATAAACATAAAACACACTGAAAATGAAAAGTGCAGAATATGACATGACAAACTTGCACCTGGTTCATTATATTTTCTCTTTATTTAACAATGAAGTTCTTCTGAAGGAAAACTGGGTCAAGATGGCAGCAGAAGATGGTTGTCAAGTATTTGTTTCATGTAAAGATTCACATAATAACTAAATATAAGTTTAGTATAAAAAAAACCCCACAAACTTAAACAAAGTTACCATCAGAGCAGCATGAGTTCTTTTTTAACAGTAACTTTTCATTTAATCTCAATGTTTCAACCCCAAGGGTGTTTTTGGGGTTTCAGTTTGAAAAATAACTCACAAAAACTGATTATTTCTCTGAGATTATAAAAGCTATAAAAACCATCTGCGTATGAAAATAAAGTTACCAGTCCGACACCACAGACGTGTTAAAGTAGCTGATGATGGAATATGAGAAAATTTAAGAATTTTCCACTCACATGAATATTTTTTGCATTTCATAATATATAAAAGCTTTTAAAACTCACTGTGGTAGATAAACACCAGAAAAGCATGACTCATCATGTCGACAATATCTGTAATAAGCTTGATGGAGCTGAAGTGAAAACAACGGTTAGAGCAGAATACTGCTGAGTTGTCCTGTTTACTATATGACCAATCATTAGTGGTAGTGCAGAATGATTGACACATGTATTGTCCAATCAAACCCGTGACACCAGGCGCAAACTTGTGTTTGTAGTCAAAAACTACTCCCAGAGCACCCTGGGATATGTGGTAATACAGAATTTAAATTTAAAAGTGTAAATTAAGTCGATGTGCATTTAACAGATAAATGTGCCAGTGTGTGTGTGTGTGTGAGTAAAACATCATGAAAACTCAAATCCAGTGTTCATATAAGGATGGCAGTGCTGTATAAAGAAGATCATTGCAGTCAAACACACACAGAAGAACATCGTTTAATTATCTTCCTGACTCTATTTTAAATTATTCAAAACAGACCATGACATATTTATAGGCAGTCTTACATTAACCTTTGAACATTAAAAAGAAAAGATCGACTGCCTTATGACGTGAATAAGAGACGGTCGTAAATATGAATTGGTTTGCTTCACGTTGAGACCTCTGCTGTACAGATTTACGGCTCAGAGCTGCTAATATAGAAGTCATTTAGTAGGTTTCTCAGCAACAGCAGGAAGTTCATACTCGCATGTAATTCACCACATATGCAGAACATCTGTGAAAGCTGGTATGTTTTATCTGTTTAAAGGGTAAAGAAGAAAAAGAAAGTGCTGGAAGGGTTTGTTGGTTGACTTTAAACCAGTAAACAGTTTGTCTATGGTGCTTTCCTAAACCTAACCAATTTTTAATGCCTAATGTTAACTATATGTTTATTTACTAAACAGTGAGAAAATAGCACCAAATAGATCCTGAAATGACATTTAAAACATAACATTGTGCTCAAAATTAAACAATCAAAAACCCTATCTGGACTTTTGGGGGGGTATTCTCCCTGACAGGCATAAATGGGGACGTCCGTTACAAACGTTTTCATGCGTCACTCCTCTCATGCTTCCATGTGTCTTTTATGTTGCTAGCTATGGTTACATCCACTATGGGGCAGTGCTGACTTCATAGTTAACTCTGGGATACGACTTTAGTATCAGACACTAATGCCCTCCTGTAAAGTTGTTTCTAACCACCAACATGCAATGAACACTTGCACGTCCTCATCTTCTCTCTTCTTCTACAGTTTTCCTCTTCCTGTTCCTCTTCTTGTTATCAGTTGGTTTGTTTCTGTTCAACACTGCCACCGCCGTTTCCAGTGCTATAACTCTGTCTTCTGCGTTGCGTGACCGATGTGCAAAGAGCCTGAAAACACACCGATTAGGAGTGTTATTGACGCAGAAGACGGACGAAACTGTACGTCTGTCTGCATAACCGTTATCTGCAAAGAGCATAAATGAGCCTTAAATCTTCTATTCTTTGAAGTCTGAAACCTACAAGATAATTTGCACATTTATTTGACAAGATCTCAGGATTGCTGCTGACACATCCTTCCCAGAGCTGTAAGTTGATCAGCAGATGTAAGAAAAGTCTCATTGTTCATGAGCGCTTCTGTATGCCTCATCAGTCTCGCTTTGCTTTTACCAAGAAAAAAAAAGAATGAGAGAATGAAAAAAGAGCAGGTTTGCAAGCAATCGGTGCTATTCTCTTTTAATCTACTGCTGCTGATCAGAGAGCAGGAGCTCAAGGATAGAGGCTTTGAACAGAAGTTGCTAACATGCCAGAGCAGATGATGTGTCATTAGGGAGCAGAATGATTGATTTGGTCAAGTGGAGCTAGAAAAGACACATTTACCTCTCAGGCAGGTGGGTGGTATCAATAAAACATTATAAGGAATGAATCACCAGTTCTCAGAGGTCTGTTAATGACTGCTTTCCTCCAACTCTATTTTATACGTTTACATGCTTTTCATTCAGGATTTAGTTCTGGAAGTATTGGGGTCACATCGGCTCTGTGAAGAAGATAAAGTAACTCTGGAAACTTTCAAATCTACATTATGACACTTATTTTGTGTCATAGTATTTGTGTTTAATTTTCCAGCATCACTTTCTTCCTGTAAAATAACTTGTGATTCAAGTCAGAGCCAGTTTCAAATGTTTCCATTAAATGTGAAATGGAAGGAAATTACTGCCAGTTTGACACTTTCATTGGAAGCTGGAGGCTGATATTGTAAAAGTGTGGCTGTGTTTATCCTACCATGAGTTGGAGTTAATTAACTGTGCTAATATTTCACATCTAATCTGTATTCATTGTCCAGACTGCTGTCTCCTGTTTGTTTCTTTGCATGACAAGTAGCAACTCAAAATGAGAAATTCAAACCTTATTTAGCTGGTATTGGGCCAATAATTGGATGTTTGCTGTGTGAAACACAGGTTTTGTCTACTTCTGATGCTGCATACACTCGCTTATCTCTTTCCTGCTGCAGTAAATTATTGTTTCATGTTTATTATTGGCTTTACTGTCTTTGGTTTCTCCTTAATTTCACCAGATATTCTCAGTTTTAACAGACTCTTAAAAGCATGAGAGGGTAAATGGTCCATCTTTGGTTTGGTCAAGATGATTGTCTGCTAGAAATGTTATGTTGTCTATTCTCTCTGTATTTTCCCCAGGATCATTACCTAATTAGGAATCTCTCTTCCGACAGGCATCCTGATAACATAAAACAGCCTTAATTAAGCTGCTTTTGGACTCCAGGGTGTGATTTATTCACAAATCCCCAAAGAATTTCTAAAATAAATAAACTTCTTTCGCTCTCCCTGTGATCCTACAGTTGTAAAGAACCACTCCAAAGCTGCACACCCGGGTCAACGCTTGACATCATGTTGGCATTTCCCTTTTACTTTGCCACAGACACTTCCATAGACTGATAGCTTCAGGAGGCCCTCTGGGAACTCCCACTCTCCTCCGACACCCTCAGTCAAAAGATCATGCCCCTAATCTCTGCATAAGATTGTAACAGCCTGTCAGCTACATGTAAGACTATCCAACCTGGTATAGAGTCTTCCCAGAGCTAATCTCCTCCACATCGAGCACCCAGAGCTTTAAATTACCTTAGTGACCTCACCCAGAGGTCAACGAAGACAGCAGGGAAAACCTTCATCTTTCTGCTTCGCCATGGGCAGTCGGCTGTTGGAAGAAACAGCTGAGCTGCTGCCCAGAGGTTCATCTCTGAAGAACTGCAGCTTATCCAGCTCCTTTCTAAACTTTATTGGTTTTTCACATAACATAGTAGTTGCCTCTGCTTGCAGCCTAATTGGCTACAAACCGGAAAGTCCACCTGTTCTGACATGTAAAGCCACAGGGTAGTGGCCTCATGTTGCTTCTTTCAACACACTCTGACAAGACCAGTGAATACAAGCAGAGAGGAGATGGACCCGGGAGATCTACAGTATTGGTCCATGAATCATGTGACCCCCAGTTTGGACCGGTTTGTCTCAGGTGATCTACTGGGACTTGTTGCGCTCAGAAATGATTTCTCTGGGGCATACAAACAACTGCACAGTGACAACGTAGTGGTGAAAGTGGGGGACTTCCCTCTTAATAAGTTCATTTGGTTTTCATTTGCATTCTTAAGCAGGCTTAAATCCACCCTGAGGGAAACAAAGGAAAATTCAAATGAGAGGAAGAATGCCACAGGTTGATCAGGAGTAAATACAGAAGTTGGCCTCCTTTAACACAAGGGAAGTGGGTGAAGCTGGCCATGGTATTGAGGATTTGCACGTGTCGTCATGAATCACGTGACTTTGCCATGTCCGCCACATTGGTAGGCAAGCTTCCCCAGAAGACTCTATTCACTAATGTACATTTGGATGCGTTCTTCGTTTTTTTTTCACCCAACCCCCGAAAATAGAGGCACAAATTATTCTCATTATGTTATTTCTCTTCCTGACAACACCAAGCATCTGCATGATTGACGTTGGCCCGTTATCCGGAGAAAATAAACCCAATGACTGCAATATTCAGTCTGGAGTGCAGCTAGCTAACCAGTTTGCTACCTGAACATATCACTAGGTTATTTTATTCATAATCCTCCCACACTGCTGGGTGGAAGGCGTAGAGAAGCCTGCATGCAGATTCAGTCATTCGTGTTCACAGTGTTTCAGTTCAGTGACTCTTCGTGTCTTTTTTGGTAGATTTTACCGGCGGGCGGTATGAACAGGTTCATGTTGATCTTCGTTCATGAAGCAT